>CAMPQE020000279.1:0-40000 GCA_946902985.2 Meconema thalassinum | reverse complement strand
TGCCCCATGCTTGGGTGCCATGTTGTAACGTTTCGCGGCTAGTGTACAGCGTGCCCCATGCTTGGGTGCCATGTTGTAACGTTTCGCGGCTAGTGTACAGCTTGCCCCATGCTTGGGTGCCATGTTGTAATGTTTCGCGGCTAGTGTACAGCTTGCCCCATGCTCGGGTGACATGTTGTAACGTTTCGCGGCTAGTTTACAGCTTGCCCCATGCTTGGGTGCCATGTTGTAACGTTTCGCGTCTAGTGCACAGCTTGCCCCATGCTTGGGTGCCATGTTGTAACGTTTCGCGGCTAGTGTACAGCTTGCCCCATGCTTGGGCGCCATGTTGTAACGTTTCGCGGCTAGTGTACAGCTTGCCCCATGCTTGGGTGCAATGTTGTAACGTTTCGCGGCTAGTGTACAGCTTGCCCCATGCTTGGGTGCCATGTTGCAACGTTTCGCGGCTAGTGTACAGCTTGCCCCATGCTTGGGTGCCATGTTGTAACGTTTCGCGGCTAGTGTACAGCTTGCCCCATGCTTGGGTGCAATGTAATAACGTTTCGCGGCTAGTGTACAGCTTGCCCCATGCTTGGGTGACATGTTGTAACGTTTCGCGGCTAGTGTACAGCTTGCCCCATGCTTGGGTGCCATGTTGTAATGTTTCGCGGCTAGTGTACAGCTTGCCCCACGTTGGGTGCCATGTTGTAACGTTTCGCGGCTAGTGTACAGCTTGCCCCATGCTTGGGTGCCATGTTGTAACGTTTCGCGGCTAGTGCACAGCTTGCCCCATGCTTGGGTGACATGTTGTAACGTTTCGCGGCTAGTGTACAGCTTGCCCCATGCTTGGGTGCCATGTTGTAACGTTTCGCGGCTAGTGTACAGCTTGCCCCATGCTTGGGTGCCATGTCGTAACGTTTCGCGGCTAGTGCACAGCTTGGCCCATGCTTGGGTGCCATGTTGTAACGTTTCGCGGCTAGTGTACAGCTTGCCCCATGCTTGGGTGCCATGTTGTAACGTTTCTCGGCTAGTGTACAGCTTGCCCCATGCTTGGGTGCCATGTTGTAACGTTTCGCGGCTAGTGTACATCTTGCCCCATGATTGGGTGCCATGTTGTAACGTTTCGCGGCTAGTGTACAGCTTGCCCCATGCTTGGGTGCCATGTTGTAACGTTTCGCGGCTAGTGTACAGCTTGCCCCATGCGTGTGTGCCATGTTTTAACGTTTCGCGGCTAGTGTACAGCTTGCCCCATGCTTGGGTGCCATGTTGTAACGTTTCGCGGCTAGTGTACAGCTTGCCCCACGTTGGGGGCCATGTTGTAACGTTTCGCGGCTAGTGTACAGCTTGCCCCATGCTTGGGTGCCATGTTGTAACGTTTCGAGGCTAGTGTACAGCTTGCCCCATGCTTGGGTGCCATGTTGTAACGTTTCGCGGCTAGTGTACATCCTGCCCCACGTTGGGCGCCATGTTGTAACGTTTCGCGGCTAGTGTACAGCTTGCCCCATGCTTGGGTGCCATGTTGTAACGTTTCGCGGCTAGTGTACAGCTTGCCCCATGCTTGGGTGCCATGTTGTAACGTTTCGCGGCTAGTGTACAGCTTGCCCCATGCTTGGGTGCCATGTTGTAACGTTTCTCGGCTAGTGTACAGCTTGCCCCATGCTTGGGTGCCATGTTGTAACGTTTCGCGGCTAGTGTACAGCTTGCCCCATGCTTGGGTGCCATGTTGTAACGTTTCGCGGCTAGTGTACAGCTTGCCCCATGCTTGGGTGCCATGTTGTAACGTTTCGCGGCTAGTGTACAGCTTGCCCCATGCTTGGGTGCCATGTTGTAACGTTTCGCGGCTAGTGTACAGCTTGCCCCATGCTTGGGTGCAATGTTGTAACGTTTCGCGGCTAGTGTACAGCTTGCTCCACGTTGGGTGCGCTGTTGTAACTTTTCGCGGCTAGTGTACAGCTTGCCCTATGCTTGGGTGCCATGTTGTAACGTTTCGCGGCTAGTGTACTGCTTGCCCCATGCTTGGGTGCCATGTTGTAGTGTCTCGCGGCTAGTGTACAGCTTGCCCCATGATTGGGTGCCATGTTGTAACGTTTCGCGGCTAGTGTACAGCTTGCCCCATGCTTGGGTGCCATGTTGTAACGTTTCGCGGCTAGTGTACAGCTTGCCTCATGCTTGGGTGCCATGTTGTAACGTTTCGCGGCTAGTGTACAGCTTGCCCCATGCTTGGGTGCCATGTTGTAACGTTTCCCGGCTAGTGTACAGCTTTCCCCATGCTTGGGTGCAATGTTGTAACGATTCGCGGCTAGTGTACAGCTTGCCCCTCGTTGGGTGCCATGTTGTAACGTTTCGCGGCTAGTGTACAGCTAGCACCATGCTTGGGTGCCATGTTGTAACGTTTCGCGGCTAGTGTACAGCTTGCCGCATGCTTGGGTGCCATGTTGAAACGTTTCGCGGCTAGTGTACAGCTTGCCCCATGCTTGGGTGGCATATTGTAACGTTTCGCGGCTAGTGTACAGCTTGCCCCACGTTGGGTGCCATGTTGTAACGTTTCGCGGCTAGTGTACAGCTTGCCCCATGCTTGGGTGCCTAGTTGTAACGTTTCGCGGCTAGTGTACACCTTGCCCCACGTTGGGTGCCATGTTGTAACGTTTCGCGGCTAGTGTACAGCTTGCCCCACGTTGGGTGTCATGTTGTAACGTTTCGCGGCTAGTGTACAGCTTGCCCCATGCTTGGGTGCCATGTTGTAACGTTTCGCGGCTAGTGTACAGTTTGCCCCATGCTTGGGTGCCATGTTGTAACGTTTCGCGGCTAGTGTACAACTTGCCCCATGCTTGGGTGACATATTGTAACGTTTCGCGTGTAGTGTACAGCTTGCCCCACGTTGGGTGCCATGTTGTAACGTTTCGCGGCTAGTGTACAGCTTGCCCCATGCTTGGGTGCCATGTTGTAACGTTTCGCGGCTAGTGTACACCTTGCCCCACGTTGGGTGCCATGTTGTAACGTTTCGCGGCTAGTGTACAGCTTGCCCCACGTTGGGTGCCATGTTGTAACGTTTCGCGGCTAGTGTACAGCTTGCCCCCTGCTTGGGTGCCATGTTGTAACGTTTCGCGGCTAGTGTACAGCTTGCCCCGTGCTTGGGTGACATGTTGTAACGTTTCGCGGCTAGTGTACAGCTTGCCCCACGTTGGGTGCCATGTTGTAACGTTTCGCGGCTAGTGTACAGCTTGCCCCATGCTTGGGTGCCATGTTGTAACGTTTCTCGGCTAGTGTACAGCTTGCCCCATGCTTGGGTGCCATGTTGTAACGTTTCGCGGCTAGTGTACAGCTTGCCCCATGCTTGGGTGCCATGTTGTAACGTTTCGCGGCTAGTGTACAGCTTGCCCCATGCTTGGGTGCCATGTTGTAACGTTTCGCGGCTAGTGTACAGCTTGCCCCATGCTTGGGTGCCATGATGTAACGTTTCGCGGCTAGTGTACAGCTTGCCCCATGCCTTGGTGCCATGTTGTAACGTTTCGCGGCTAGTGTACGGCTTTCCCCATGCTTGGGTGCCATGTTGTAACGTTTCGCGGCTAGTGTACATCTTGCCCCATGCTTGGGTGCCATGTTGTAACGTTTCGCGTCTAGTTTACAGCTTGCCCCATGCTTGGGTGCCATGTTGTAACGTTTCGCGGCTAGTGTACAGCTTGCCCCATGCTTGGGTGCCATGTTGTAACGTTTCGCGGCTAGTGCACAGCTTGCCCCATGCTTGGGTGCCATGTTGTAACGTTTCGCGGCTAGTGTACAGCTTTCCCCATGCTTGGGATCCATGTTGTAACGTTTCGCGGCTAGTGTACAGCTTGCCCCATGCTTGGGTGCCATGTTGTAACGTTTCGCGGCTAGTGTACAGCTTGCCCCATGCTTGGGTGCCGTGTTGTAACGTTTCGCGGCTAGTGTACAGCTTGCCCCATGCTTGGGTGCCATGTTGTAACGTTTCGCGGCTAGTGTACAGCTTGCTCCATGCTTGGGAGCCATGTTGTAACGTTTCGCGGCTAGTGTACAGCTTGCCCCATGCTTGGGTGCCATGTTGTAACGTTTCGCGGCTAGTGTACAGCTTGCCCCATGCTTGGGTGCCATGTTGTAACGTTTCGCGGCTAGTGTACAGCTTGCCCCATGCTTGGGTGCCATGTTGTAACGTTTCGCGGCTAGTGTACAGCTTGCCCCAAGCTTGGTTGCCATGTTGTAACGTTTCGCGGCTAGTGTACAGCTTGCCCCATGCTTGCGTGCCATGTTGTAACGTTTCGCGGCTAGTGTACAGATTGCCCCATGCTTGGGTGCCATGATGTAACGTTTCGCGGCTAGTTTACAGCTTGCCCCATGCTTGGGTGACATGTTGTAACTTTTCGCGGCTAGTGTACAGCTTGCCCCATGCTTGGGTGCCATGTTGTAACGTTTCGCGGCTAGTTTACAGCTTGCCCCATGCTTGGGTTCCATGTTGTAACGTTTCGCGGCTAGTGTACAGCTTGCCCCATGCTTGATTGCCATGTTGTAACGTTTCGCGGCTAGTGTACAGCTTGCCCCATGCTTGGGTGCCATGTTGTAACGTTTCGCGGCTAGAGCACAGCTTGCCCCATGCTTGGGTGCCATGTTGTAACGTTTCGCGCCTAGTTTACAGCTCGCCCCATGCTTGGGTGCCATGTTATAACGTTTCGCGGCTAGTGTACAGCTTGCACCATGCTTGGGTGCCATGTTGTAACGTTTCGCGGCTAGTGTACAGCTTGCCCCATGCTTTGGTGTCATGTTGTAACGTTTCGCGGCTAGTGTACAGCTTTCCCCACGTTGGGTGCCATGTTGTAACGTTTCGCGGATAGTGTACAGCTTGCCCCAAGCTTGGGTGCCATGTTGTAACGTTTCGCGGCTAGTGTACAGCTTGCCCCATGCTTGGGTGCCACGTTGTAAAGTTTCGCGGCTAGTGTACAGCTTGCCCCATGCTTGGGTGCCAAGTTGTAGCGTTTCGCGGCTAGTGTACAGCTTGCCCCATGCTTGGGTGCCATGTTGTAACGTTTCGCGGCTAGTGTGCAGCTTGCCCCATGCTTGGGTGCCATGTTGTAACGTTTCGCGGCTAGTGTACAGCTTGCCTCATGCTCGGGTGCCATGTTTTAACGTTTCGCGGCTAGTGTACAGCTTTCCCCATGGTTGGGTGCCATGTTGTAACGTTTCGCGGCTAGTGTACAGCTTTCCCCATGCTTGGGTGCCATGTTGTAACGTTTCGCGGCTAGTGTACAGCTTGCCCCACGTTGGATGCCATGTTGTAACGTTTCGCGGCTAGTGTACAGCTTGCCCCATGCTTGGGTGCCATGTTGTAACGTTTCGCGGCTTGTGAACAGCTTGCCCCATGCTTGGGTGCCATGTTGTAACGTTTCGCGGCTAGTGTACAGCTTGCCCCATGCTTGGGTGACATATTGTAACGTTTCGCGGCTAGTGTACAGCTTGCCCCACGTTGGGTGCCATGTTGTAACGTTTCGCGGCTAGTGTACAGCTTGCCCCATGCTTGGGTGCCATGTTGTAACGTTTGGCGGCTAGTGTACACCTTGCCCCACGTTGGGTGCCATGTTGTAACGTTTCGCGGCTAGTGTACAGCTTGCCCCACGTTGGGTGCCATGTTGTAACGTTTCGCGGCTAGTGTACAGCTTGCCCCATTCTTGGGTGCCATGTTGTAAGGTTTCGCGGCTAGTATATAGCTTGCCCCATGCTTGGGTGCCATGTTGTAACGTTTCGCGGCTAGTGTACAGCTTGCCCCATGCTTGGGTGACATATTGTAACGTTTCGCGGCTAGTGTACAGCTTGCCCCACGTTGGGTGCCATGTTGTAACGTTTCGCGGCTAGTGTACAGCTTGCCCCATGCTTGGGTGCCATGTTGTAACGTTTCGCGGCTAGTGTACACCTTGCCCCACGTTGGGTGCCATATTGTAACGTTTCGCGGCTAGTGTACAGCTTGCCCCACGTTGGGTGCCATGTTGTAACGTTTCGCGGCTAGTGTACAGCTTGCCCCATGCTTGGGTTCCATGTTGTAACGTTTCGCGGCTAGTGTACAGCTTGCCCCATGCTTGGGTGACATATTGTAACGTTTCGCGGCTAGTGTACAGCTTGCCCCACGTTGGGTGCCATGTTGTAACGTTTCGCGGCTAGTGTACAGCTTGCCCCATGCTTGGGTGCCATGTTGTAACGTTTGGCGGCTAGTGTACACCTTGCCCCACGTTGGGTGCCATGTTGTAACGTTTCGCGGCTAGTGTACAGCTTGCCCCACGTTGGGTGCCATGTTGTAACGTTTCGCGGCTAGTGTACAGCTTGCCCCATTCTTGGGTGCCATGTTGTATGGTTTCGCGGCTAGTGTATAGCTTGCCCCATGCTTGGGTGCCATGTTGTAACGTTTCGCGGCTAGTGTACAGCTTGCCCCATGCTTGGGTGACATATTGTAACGTTTCGCGGCTAGTGTACAGCTTGCCCCACGTTGGGTGCCATGTTGTAACGTTTCGCGGCTAGTGTACAGCTTGCCCCATGCTTGGGTGCCATGTTGTAACGTTTCGCGGCTAGTGTACACCTTGCCCCACGTTGGGTGCCATATTGTAACGTTTCGCGGCTAGTGTACAGCTTGCCCCACGTTGGGTGCCACGTTGTAACGTTTCGCGGCTAGTGTACAGCTTGCCCCATGCTTGGGTGCCATGTTGTAACGTTTCGCGGCTAGTGTACAGCTTGCCCCATGCTTGGGTGACATGTTGTAACGTTTCGCGGCAAGTGTACAGCTTGCCCCACGTTGGGTGCCATGTTGTAACGTTTCGCGCCTAGTGTACAGCCTGCCCCATGCTTGGGAGCCATGTTGTAACGTTTCGCGGCTAGTGTACAGCTTGCCCCATGCTTGGGTGCCATGTTGTAACGTTTCTCGGCTAGTGTACAGCTTGCCCCATGCTTGGGTGCCATGTTGTAACGTTTCGCGGCTAGTGTACAGCTTGCCCCACGTTGGGTGCCATGTTGTAACGTTTCGCGGCCAGTGTACAGCTTGCCCCAAGCTTGGGTGCCATGTTGTAACGTTTCGTGGCTAGTGTACAGCTTGCCCCATGCTTGGGTGCCATGTTGTAACGTTTCGCGGCTAGTGTACAGCTTGCCCCGTGCTTGGGTGCCATGTTGTAACGTTTCGCGGCTAGTGTACAGCTTGCCCCATGCTTGGGTGCCATGTTGTAACGTTTCGCGGCTAGTGTACAGCTTGCCCCATGCTTGGGTGCCATGTTGTAACGTTTCGCGGCTAGTGTACAGCTTGCCCCATGCTTGGGTGCCATGTTGTAACGTTTCTCGGCTAGTGTACAGCTTGCCCCATGCTTGGGTTCCATGTTGTAACGTTTCGCGGCTAGTGTACAGCTTGCCCCATGCTTGATTGCCATGTTATAACGTTTCGCGGCTAGTGTACAGCTTGCCCCATGCTTGGGTGCCATGTTGTAACGTTTCGCGGCTAGAGCACAGCTTGCCCCATGCTTGGGTGCCATGTTGTAACGTTTCGCGCCTAGTTTACAACTCGCCCCATGCTTGGGTGCCATGTTGTAACGTTTCGCGGCTAGTGTACAGCTTGCCCCATGCTTGGGTCACATATTGTAACGTTTCGCGGCTAGTGTACAGCTTGCCCCACGTTGGGTGCCATGTTGTAACGTTTCGCGGCTAGTGTACAGCTTGCCCCATGCTTGGGTGCCATGTTGTAACGTTTGGCGGCTAGTGTACACCTTGCCCCACGTTGGGTGCCATGTTGTAACGTTTCGCGGCTAGTGTACAGCTTGCCCCACGTTGGGTGCCATGTTGTAACGTTTCGCGGCTAGTGTACAGCTTGCCCCATTCATGGGCGCCATGTTGTAACGTTTCGCGGCTAGTGTATAGCTTGCCCCATGCTTGGGTGCCATGTTGTAACGTTTCGCGGCTAGTGTACAGCTTGCCCCACGCTTGGGTGACATATTGTAACGTTTCGCGGCTAGTGTACAGCTTGCCCCACGTTGGGTGCCATGTTGTAACGTTTCGCGGCTAGTGTACAGCTTGCCCCATGCTTGGGTGCCATGTTGTAACGTTTCGCGGCTAGTGCACAGCTTGCCCCATGCTTGGGTGCCATGTTGTTACGTTTCGCGGCTAGTGTACAGCTTGCCCCATGCTTGGGTGCCATGTTGTAACTTTTCGCGGCTAGTGTACAGCTTGCCCCATGCTTGGGTGCCATGTTGTAACGTTTCGCGGCTAGTGTACAGCTTGCCCCATGCTTGGGTGCCGTGTTGTAACGTTTCGCGGCTAGTGTACAGTTTGCCCCATGCTTGGGTACCATGTTGTAACGTTTCGCGGCTAGTGCACAGCTTGCCCCATGCTTGGGTGCCATGTTGTAACGTTTCGCGGCTAGTGTACAGCTTGCCCCATGCTTGGGTGCCATGTTGTAACGTTTCGCGGCTAGTGTACAGCTTGCCCCATGCTTGGGCGCCATGTTGTAACGTTTCGCGGCTAGTGTACAGCTTGCCCCATGCTTGGGTGCCATGTTGTAACGTTTCGCGGCTAGTGTACAGCTTGCCCCATGCTTGGGTGCCATGTTGTAACGTTTCGCGGCTAGTGTACAGCTTGCCCCATGCTTGGGTGCCATGTTGTAACGTTTCGCGGCTAGTGCACAGCTTGCCCCATGCTTGGGTGCCATGTTGTAACGTTTCGCGGCTAGTGTACAGCTTGCCCCATGCTTGGGTGCCATGTTGTAACGTTTCGCGGCTAGTGTACAGCTTGCCCCATGCTTGGGTGCCATGTTGTAACGTTTCGCGGCTAGTGTACAGCTTGCCGCATGCTTGAGTGCCATGTTGTAACGTTTCGCGGCTAGTGTACAGCTTGCCCCATGCTTGGGTGCCATGTTGTAACGTTTCGCGGCTAGTGTACAGCTTGCCCCATGCTTGGGTGCCATGTTGTAACGTTTCGCGGCTAGTGTACAGCTTGCCCCATGCTTGGGTGCCATGTTGTAACGTTTCGCGGCTAGTGTACAGCTTGCCCCATGCTTGGGTGCCATATTGTAACGTTTCGCGGCTAGTGTACAGCTTGCCCCATGCTTGGGTGCCATGTTGTAACGTTTCGCGGCTAGTGTACAGCTTGCCCCATGCTTGGGTGCCATAATGTAACGTTTCGCGGCTAGTGCACAGCTTGCCCCATGCTTGGGTGCCATGTTGTAACGTTTCGCGGCTAGTGTACAGCTTGCCCCATGCTTGGGTGCCATGTTGTAACGTTTCGCGGCTAGTGTACAGCTTGCCCCATGCTTGGGTGCCATGTTGTAACGTTTCGCGGCTAGTGTACAGCTTGCCCCATGCTTGGGTGACATGTTGTAACGTTTCGCGGCTAGTGTACAGCTTGCCCCACGTTGGGTGCCATGTTGTAACGTTTCGCGGCCAGTGTACAGCTTGCCCCAAGCTTGGGTGCCATGTTGTAACGTTTCGCGGCTAGTGTACAGCTTGCCCCATGCTTGGGTGCCATGTTGTAACGTTTCGCGGCTAGTGTACAGCTTGCCCCATGCTTGGGTGCCATGTTGTAACGTTTCGCGGCTAGTGTACAGCTTGCCCCATGCTTGGGTGCCATGTTGTAACGTTTCGCGGCTAGTGTACAGCTTGCCCCACGTTGGGTGCCATGTTGTAACGTTTCGCGGCCAGTGTACAGCTTGCCCCAAGCTTGGGTGCCATGTTGTAACGTTTCGTGGCTAGTGTACAGCTTGCCCCATGCTTGGGTGCCATGTTGTAACGTTTCGCGGCTAGTGTACAGCTTGCCCCGTGCTTGGGTGCCATGTTGTAACGTTTCGCGGCTAGTGTACAGCTTGCCCCATGCTTGGGTGCCATGTTGTAACGTTTCTCGGCTAGTGTACAGCTTGCCCCATGCTTGGGTTCCATGTTGTAACGTTTCGCGGCTAGTGTACAGCTTGCCCCATGCTTGATTGCCATGTTATAACGTTTCGCGGCTAGTGTACAGCTTGCCCCATGCTTGGGTGCCATGTTGTAACGTTTCGCGGCTAGAGCACAGCTTGCCCCATGCTTGGGTGCCATGTTGTAACGTTTCGCGCCTAGTTTACAACTCGCCCCATGCTTGGGTGCCATGTTGTAACGTTTCGCGGCTAGTGTACAGCTTGCCCCATGCTTGGGTCACATATTGTAACGTTTCGCGGCTAGTGTACAGCTTGCCCCACGTTGGGTGCCATGTTGTAACGTTTCGCGGCTAGTGTACAGCTTGCCCCATGCTTGGGTGCCATGTTGTAACGTTTGGCGGCTAGTGTACACCTTGCCCCACGTTGGGTGCCATGTTGTAACGTTTCGCGGCTAGTGTACAGCTTGCCCCACGTTGGGTGCCATGTTGTAACGTTTCGCGGCTAGTGTACAGCTTGCCCCATTCTTGGGTGCCATGTTGTAACGTTTCGCGGCTAGTGTATAGCTTGCCCCATGCTTGGGTGCCATGTTGTAACGTTTCGCGGCTAGTGTACAGCTTGCCCCACGCTTGGGTGACATATTGTAACGTTTCGCGGCTAGTGTACAGCTTGCCCCACGTTGGGTGCCATGTTGTAACGTTTCGCGGCTAGTGTACAGCTTGCCCCATGCTTGGGTGCCATGTTGTAACGTTTCGCGGCTAGTGCACAGCTTGCCCCATGCTTGGGTGCCATGTTGTTACGTTTCGCGGCTAGTGTACAGCTTGCCCCATGCTTGGGTGCCATGTTGTAACTTTTCGCGTCTAGTGTACAGCTTGCCCCATGCTTGGGTGCCATGTTGTAACGTTTCGCGGCTAGTGTACAGCTTGCCCCATGCTTGGGTGCCGTGTTGTAACGTTTCGCGGCTAGTGTACAGCTTGCCCCATGCTTGGGTGCCATGTTGTAACGTTTCGCGGCTAGTGCACAGCTTGCCCCATGCTTGGGTGCCATGTTGTAACGTTTCGCGGCTAGTGTACAGCTTGCCCCATGCTTGGGTGCCATGTTGTAACGTTTCGCGGCTAGTGTACAGCTTGCCCCATGCTTGGGCGCCATGTTGTAACGTTTCGCGGCTAGTGTACAGCTTGCCCCATGCTTGGGTGCCATGTTGTAACGTTTCGCGGCTAGTGTACAGCTTGCCCCATGCTTGGGTGCCATGTTGTAACGTTTCGCGGCTAGTGTACAGCTTGCCCCATGCTTGGGTGCCATGTTGTAACGTTTCGCGGCTAGTGCACAGCTTGCCCCATGCTTGGGTGCCATGTTGTAACGTTTCGCGGCTAGTGTACAGCTTGCCCCATGCTTGGGTGCCATGTTGTAACGTTTCGCGGCTAGTGTACAGCTTGCCCCATGCTTGGGTGCCATGTTGTAACGTTTCGCGGCTAGTGTACAGCTTGCCGCATGCTTGAGTGCCATGTTGTAACGTTTCGCGGCTAGTGTACAGCTTGCCCCATGCTTGGGTGCCATGTTGTAACGTTTCGCGGCTAGTGTACAGCTTGCCCCATGCTTGGGTGCCATGTTGTAACGTTTCGCGGCTAGTGTACAGCTTGCCCCATGCTTGGGTGCCATGTTGTAACGTTTCGCGGCTAGTGTACAGCTTGCCCCATGCTTGGGTGCCATATTGTAACGTTTCGCGGCTAGTGTACAGCTTGCCCCATGCTTGGGTGCCATGTTGTAACGTTTCGCGGCTAGTGTACAGCTTGCCCCATGCTTGGGTGCCATAATGTAACGTTTCGCGGCTAGTGCACAGCTTGCCCCATTCTTGGGTGCCATGTTGTAACGTTTCGCGGCTAGTGTACAGCTTGCCCCATGCTTGGGTGCCATGTTGTAACGTTTCGCGGCTAGTGTACAGCTTGCCCCATGCTTGGGTGCCATGTTGTAACGTTTCGCGGCTAGTGTACAGCTTGCCCCATGCTTGGGTGACATGTTGTAACGTTTCGCGGCTAGTGTACAGCTTGCCCCATGCTTGGGTGCCATATTGTAACGTTTCGCGGCTAGTGTACAGCTTGCCCCACGTTCGGTGCCATGTTGTAACGTTTCGCGGCTAGTGTACAGCTTGCCCCATGCTTGGGTGCCATGTTGTAACGTTTCGCGGCTAGTGTACAGCTTGCCCCATGCTTGGGTGCCATGTTGTAACGTTTCGCGGCTAGTGCACAGCTTGCCCCATGCTTGGGTGCCTTTTTGTAACGTTTCGCGGCTAGTGTACAGATTGCCTCATGCTTGGGTGCCATGTTGTAACGTTTCGCGGCTAGTGCACAGCTTGCCCCATGCTTGGGCGCCATGTTGTAACGTTTCGCGGCTAGTGTACAGCTTGCCCCATGCTTGGGTGCCATGTTGTAACGTTTCGCGGCTAGTGTACAGCCTTCCCCATGCTTGGGTGCCATGTTGTAACGTTTCGCGACTAGTTTACAGCTTGCCCCATGCTTGGGTGACATGTTGTAACGTTTCGCGGCTAGTGTACAGCTTGCCCCATGCTTGGGTGCCATGTTGTAACGTTTCACGGCTAGTGTTCAGCTTGCCCCATGCTTGGGTGCCATGTTGTAACGTTTCGCGGCGAGTGTACAGCTTGCCCCATGCTTGGGTGACATGTTGTAACGTTACGCGGCTAGGGTACAGCTTGCCCCATGCTTGGGTGCCATGTTGTAACGTTTCGCGGCTAGTGTACAGCTTGCCCCATGCTTGGTTGCCATGTTGTAACGTTTCGGGGCTAGTGTGCAGCTTGCCCCATGCTTGGGTGCCATGTTGTAACGTTTCGCGGCTAGTGCACAGCTTGCCCCATGCTTGGGTGCCATGTTGTAACGTTTCGCGGCTAGTGTACTGCTTGCCCCAAGCTTGGGTGCCATGTTGTAACGTTTCGCGGCTAGTGTACAGCTTTCCCCATGCTTGGGTGCCATGTTGTAACGTTTCGTGGCTAGTGTACAGCTTGCCCCATGCTTGGGTGCCATGATGTAACGTTTCGCGGCTAGTTTACAGCTTGCCCCATGCTTGGGTGACATGTTGTAACTTTTCGCGGCTAGTGTACAGCTTGCCCCATGCTTGGGTGCCATGTTGTAACGTTTCGCGGCTAGTGTACAGCTTTCCCCACGTTGGGCGCCATGTTGAAACGTTTCGCGGCTAGTGTACAGCTTGCCGCATGCTTGGGTGCCATGTTGTAACGTTTCGCGGCTAGTGTACATCTTGCCCCATGCTTGGGTGCCATGTTGTAACGTATCGCGGCTAGTGTACAGCTTGCCCCATGCTTGGGTGACATGTTGTAACGTTTCGCGGCTAGTGTACAGCTTGCCCCATGCTTGGGTGCCATGTTGTAACGTTTCGCGGCTAGTGTACAGCCTTCCCCATGCTTGGGTTCCATGTTGTAACGTTTCTCGGCTAGTGTACAGCTTGCCCCATGCTTGGGTGACATGTTGTAACGTTTCGCGGCTAGTGTACAGCTTGCCCCATGCTTGGGTGCCATGTTGTAACGTTTCGCGGCTAGTGTACAGCTTGCCCCATGCTTGGGTGCCATGTTGTAACGTTTCGCGGCTAGTGTACACCTTGCCCCATGCTTGGGTGACATGTTGTAACGTTACGCGGCTAGGGTACAGCTTGCCCCATGCTTGGGTGCCATGTTGTAACGTTTAGCGGCTGGTGTACAGCTTGCCCCATGCTTGGTTGCCATGTTGTAACGTTTCGCGGCTAGTGTACAGCTTGACCCATGCTTGGGTGCCATGTTGTAACGTTTCGCGGCTAGTGCACAGCTTGCCCCATGCTTGGGTGCCATGTTGTAACGTTTCGCGGCTAGTGTACAGCTTGCCCCAAGCTTGGTTGCCATGTTGTAACGTTTCGCGGCTAGTGTACAGCTTGCCCCATGCTTGCGTGCCATGTTGTAACGTTTCGCGGCTAGTGTACAGATTGCCCCATGCTTGGGTGCCATGATGTAACGTTTCGCGGCTAGTTTACAGCTTGCCCCATGCTAGGGTGACATGTTGTAACTTTTCGCGGCTAGTGTACAGCTTGCCCCATGCTTGGGTGCCATGTTGTAACGTTTCGCGGCTAGTTTACAGCTTGCCCCATGCTTGGGTTCCATGTTGTAACGTTTCGCGGCTAGTGTACAGCTTGCCCCATGCTTGATTGCCATGTTGTAACGTTTCGCGGCTAGTGTACAGCTTGCCCCATGCTTGGGTGCCATGTTGTAACGTTTCGCGGCTAGAGCACAGCTTGCCCCATGCTTGGGTGCCATGTTGTAACGTTTCGCGCCTAGTTTACAGCTCGCCCCATGCTTGGGTGCCATGTTATAACGTTTCGCGGCTAGTGTACAGCTTGCCCCATGCTTGGGTGCCATGTTGTAACGTTTCGCGGCTAGTGTACAGCTTGCCCCATGCTTTGGTGCCATGTTGTAACGTTTCGCGGCTAGTGTACAGCTTGCCCCACGTTGGGTGCCATGTTGTAACGTTTCGCGGATAGTGTACAGCTTGCCCCAAGCTTGGGTGCCATGTTGTAACGTTTCGCGGCTAGTGTACAGCTTGCCCCATGCTTGGGTGCCACGTTGTAACGTTTCGCGGCTAGTGTACAGCTTGCCCCATGCTTGGGTGCCAAGTTGTAGCGTTTCGCGGCTAGTGTACAGCTTGCCCCATGCTTGGGTGCCATGTTGTAACGTTTCGCGGCTAGTGTACAGCTTTCCCCATGCTTGGGTGCCATGTTGTAACGTTTCGCGGCTAGTGTACAGCTTGCCCCACGTTGGATGCCATGTTGTAACGTTTCGCGGCTAGTGTACAGCTTGCCCCATGCTTGGGTGCCATGTTGTAACGTTTCGCGGCTTGTGAACAGCTTGCCCCATGCTTGGGTGCCATGTTGTAACGTTTCGCGGCTAGTGTACAGCTTGCCCCATGCTTGGGTGACATATTGTAACGTTTCGCGGCTAGTGTACAGCTTGCCCCACGTTGGGTGCCATGTTGTAACGTTTCGCGGCTAGTGTACAGCTTGCCCCATGCTTGGGTGCCATGTTGTAACGTTTGGCGGCTAGTGTACACCTTGCCCCACGTTGGGTGCCATGTTGTAACGTTTCGCGGCTAGTGTACAGCTTGCCCCACGTTGGGTGCCATGTTGTAACGTTTCGCGGCTAGTGTACAGCTTGCCCCATTCTTGGGTGCCATGTTGTAAGGTTTCGCGGCTAGTGTATAGCCTGCCCCATGCTTGGGTGCCATGTTGTAACGTTTCGCGGCTAGTGTACAGCTTGCCCCATGCTTGGGTGACATATTGTAACGTTTCGCGGCTAGTGTACAGCTTGTCCCACGTTGGGTGCCATGTTGTAACGTTTCGCGGCTAGTGTACAGCTTGCCCCATGCTTGGGTGCCATGTTGTAACGTTTCGCGGCTAGTGTACACCTTGCCCCACGTTGGGTGCCATATTGTAACGTTTCGCGGCTAGTGTACAGCTTGCCCCACGTTGGGTGCCATGTTGTAACGTTTCGCGGCTAGTGTACAGCTTGCCCCATGCTTGGGTGCCATGTTGTAACGTTTCGCGGCTAGTGTACAGCTTGCCCCATGCTTGGGTGACATATTGTAACGTTTCGCGGCTAGTGTACAGCTTGCCCCACGTTGGGTGCCATGTTGTAACGTTTCGCGGCTAGTGTACAGCTTGCCCCTTGCTTGGGTGCCATGTTGTAACGTTTGGCGGCTAGTGTACACCTTGCCCCACGTTGGGTGCCATGTTGTAACGTTTCGCGGCTAGTGTACAGCTTGCCCCACGTTGGGTGCCATGTTGTAACGTTTCGCGGCTAGTGTACAGCTTGGCCCATTCTTGGGTGCCATGTTGTAAGGTTTCGCGGCTAGTGTATAGCTTGCCCCATGCTTGGGTGCCATGTTGTAACGTTTCGCGGCTAGTGTACAGCTTGCCCCATGCTTGGGTGACATATTGTAACGTTTCGCGGCTAGTGTACAGCTTGCCCCACGTAGGGTGCCATGTTGTAACGTTTCGCGGCTAGTGTACAGCTTGCCCCATGCTTGGGTGCCATGTTGTAACGTTTCGCGGCTAGTGTACACCTTGCCCCACGTTGGGTGCCATATTGTAACGTTTCGCGGCTAGTGTACAGCTTGCCCCACGTTGGGTGCCATGTTGTAACGTTTCGCGGCTAGTGTACAGCTTGCCCCATGCTTGGGTGCCATGTTGTAACGTTTCGCGGCTAGTGTACAGCTTGCCCCATGCTTGGGTGACATGTTGTAACGTTTCGCGGCTAGTGTACAGCTTGCCCCACGTTGGGTGCCATGTTGTAACGTTTCGCGCCTAGTGTACAGCCTGCCCCATGCTTGGGAGCCATGTTGTAATGTTTCGCGGCTAGTGTACAGCTTGCCCCATGCTTGGGTGCCATGTTGTAACGTTTCTCGGCTAGTGTACAGCTTGCCCCATGCTTGGGTGCCATGTTGTAACGTTTCGCGGCTAGTGTACAGCTTGCCCCACGTTGGGTGCCATGTTGTAACGTTTCGCGGCCAGTGTACAGCTTGCCCCAAGCTTGGGTGCCATGTTGTAACGTTTCGTGGCTAGTGTACAGCTTGCCCCATGCTTGGGTGCCATGTTGTAACGTTTCGCGGCTAGTGTACAGCTTGCCCCGTGCTTGGGTGCCATGTTGTAACGTTTCGCGGCTAGTGTACAGCTTGCCCCATGCTTGGGTGCCATGTTGTAACGTTTCGCGGCTAGTGTACAGCTTGCCCCATGCTTGGGTGCCATGTTGTAACGTTTCGCGGCTAGTGTACAGCTTGCCCCATGCTTGGGTGCCATGTTGTAACGTTTCTCGGCTAGTGTACAGCTTGCCCCATGCTTGGGTTCCTTGTTGTAACGTTTCGCGGCTAGTGTACAGCTTGCCCCATGCTTGATTGCCATGTTATAACGTTTCTCGGCTAGTGTACAGCTTGCCCCATGCTTGGGTGCCATGTTGTAACGTTTCGCGGCTAGAGCACAGCTTGCCCCATGCTTGGGTGCCATGTTGTAACGTTTCGCGCCTAGTTTACAACTCGCCCCATGCTTGGGTGCCATGTTGTAACGTTTCGCGGCTAGTGTACAGCTTGCCCCATGCTTGGGTCACATATTGTAACGTTTCGCGGCTAGTGTACAGCTTGCCCCACGTTGGGTGCCATGTTGTAACGTTTCGCGGCTAGTGTACAGCTTGCCCCATGCTTGGGTGCCATGTTGTAACGTTTGGCGGCTAGTGTACACCTTGCCCCACGTTGGGTGCCATGTTGTAACGTTTCGCGGCTAGTGTACAGCTTGCCCCACGTTGGGTGCCATGTTGTAACGTTTCGCGGCTAGTGTACAGCTTGCCCCATTCTTGGGTGCCATGTTGTAACGTTTCGCGGCTAGTGTATAGCTTGCCCCATGCTTGGGTGCCATGTTGTAACGTTTCGCGGCTAGTGTACAGCTTGCCCCACGCTTGGGTGACATATTGTAACGTTTCGCGGCTAGTGTACAGCTTGCCCCACGTTGGGTGCCATGTTGTAACGTTTCGCGGCTAGTGTACAGCTTGCCCCATGCTTGGGTGCCATGTTGTAACGTTTCGCGGCTAGTGCACAGCTTGCCCCATGCTTGGGTGCCATGTTGTTACGTTTCGCGGCTAGTGTACAGCTTGCCCCATGCTTGGGTGCCATGTTGTAACGTTTCGCGGCTAGTGTACAGCTTGCTCCATGCTTGGGTGCCATGTTGTAACGTTTCGCGGCTAGTGTACAGCTTGCCCCATGCTTGGGTGCCGTGTTGTAACGTTTCGCGGCTAGTGTGCAGCTTGCCCCATGCTTGGGTGCCATGTTGTAACGTTTCGCGGCTAGTGCACAGCTTGCCCCATGCTTGGGTGCCATGTTGTAACGTTTCGCGGCTAGTGTACAGCTTGCCCCATGCTTGGGTGCCATGTTGTAACGTTTCGCGGCTAGTGTACAGCTTGCCCCATGCTTGGGCGCCATGTTGTAACGTTTCGCGGCTAGTGTACAGCTTGCCCCATGCATGGGTGCCATGTTGTAACGTTTCGCGGCTAGTGTACAGCTTGCCCCATGCTTGGGTGCCATGTTGTAACGTTTCGCGGCTAGTGTACAGCTTGCCCCATGCTTGGGTGCCATGTTGTAACGTTTCGCGGCTAGTGCACAGCTTGCCCCATGCTTGGGTGCCATGTTGTAACGTTTCGCGGCTAGTGTACAGCTTGCCCCATGCTTGGGTGCCATGTTGTAACGTTTCGCGGCTAGTGTACAGCTTGCCCCATGCTTGGGTGCCATGTTGTAACGTTTCGCGGCTAGTGTACAGCTTGCCGCATGCTTGAGTGCCATGTTGTAACGTTTCGCGGCTAGTGTACAGCTTGCCCCATGCTTGGGTGCCATGTTGTAACGTTTCGCGGCTAGTGTACAGCTTGCCCCATGCTTGGGTGCCATGTTGTAACGTTTCGCGGCTAGTGTACAGCTTGCCCCATGCTTGGGTGCCATGTTGTAACGTTTCGCGGCTAGTGTACAGCTTGCCCCATGCTTGGGTGCCATATTGTAACGTTTCGCGGCTAGTGTACAGCTTGCCCCATGCTTGGGTGCCATGTTGTAACGTTTCGCGGCTAGTGTACAGCTTGCCCCATGCTTGGGTGCCATAATGTAACGTTTCGCGGCTAGTGCACAGCTTGCCCCATGCTTGGGTGCCATGTTGTAACGTTTCACGGCTAGTGTACAGCTTGCCCCATGCTTGGGTGCCATGTTGTAACGTTTCGCGGCTAGTGTACAGCTTGCCCCATGCTTGGGTGCCATGTTGTAACGTTTCGCGGCTAGTGTACAGCTTGCCCCATGCTTGGGTGACATGTTGTAACGTTTCGCGGCTAGTGTACAGCTTGCCCCATGCTTGGGTGCCATATTGTAACGTTTCGCGGCTAGTGTACAGCTTGCCCCACGTTCGGTGCCATGTTGTAACGTTTCGCGGCTAGTGTACAGCTTGCCCCATGCTTGGGTGCCATGTTGTAACGTTTCGCGGCTAGTGTACAGCTTGCCCCATGCTTGGGTGCCATGTTGTAACGTTTCGCGGCTAGTGCACAGCTTGCCCCATGCTTGGGTGCCTTTTTGTAACGTTTCGCGGCTAGTGTACAGATTGCCTCATGCTTGGGTGCCATGTTGTAACGTTTCGCGGCTAGTGCACAGCTTGCCCCATGCTTGGGTGCCATGTTGTAACGTTTGGCGGCTAGTGTACACCTTGCCCCACGTTGGGTGCCATGTTGTAACGTTTCGCGGCTAGTGTACAGCTTGCCCCACGTTGGGTGCCATGTTGTAACGTTTCGCGGCTAGTGTACAGCTTGCCCCATTCTTGGGTGCCATGTTGTAACGTTTCGCGGCTAGTGTATAGCTTGCCCCATGCTTGGGTGCCATGTTGTAACGTTTCGCGGCTAGTATACAGCTTGCCCCACGCTTGGGTGACATATTGTAACGTTTCGCGGCTAGTGTACAGCTTGCCCCACGTTGGGTGCCATGTTGTAACGTTTCGCGGCTAGTGTACAGCTTGCCCCATGCTTGGGTGCCATGTTGTAACGTTTCGCGGCTAGTGCACAGCTTGCCCCATGCTTGGGTGCCATGTTGTTACGTTTCGCGGCTAGTGTACAGCTTGCCCCATGCTTGGGTGCCATGTTGTAACGTTTCGCGGCTAGTGTACAGCTTGCCCCATGCTTGGGTGCCATGTTGTAACGTTTCGCGGCTAGTGTACAGCTTGCCCCATGCTTGGGTGCCGTGTTGTAACGTTTCGCGGCTAGTGTGCAGCTTGCCCCATGCTTGGGTGCCATGTTGTAACGTTTCGCGGCTAGTGCACAGCTTGCCCCATGCTTGGGTGCCATGTTGTAACGTTTCGCGGCTAGTGTACAGCTTGCCCCATGCTTGGGTGCCATGTTGTAACGTTTCGCGGCTAGTGTACAGCTTGCCCCATGCTTGGGCGCCATGTTGTAACGTTTCGCGGCTAGTGTACAGCTTGCCCCATGCATGGGTGCCATGTTGTAACGTTTCGCGGCTAGTGTACAGCTTGCCCCATGCTTGGGTGCCATGTTGTAACGTTTCGCGGCTAGTGTACAGCTTGCCCCATGCTTGGGTGCCATGTTGTAACGTTTCGCGGCTAGTGCACAGCTTGCCCCATGCTTGGGTGCCATGTTGTAACGTTTCGCGGCTAGTGTACAGCTTGCCCCATGCTTGGGTGCCATGTTGTAACGTTTCGCGGCTAGTGTACAGCTTGCCCCATGCTTGGGTGCCATGTTGTAACGTTTCGCGGCTAGTGTACAGCTTGCCGCATGCTTGAGTGCCATGTTGTAACGTTTCGCGGCTAGTGTACAGCTTGCCCCATGCTTGGGTGCCATGTTGTAACGTTTCGCGGCTAGTGTACAGCTTGCCCCATGCTTGGGTGCCATGTTGTAACGTTTCGCGGCTAGTGTACAGCTTGCCCCATGCTTGGGTGCCATGTTGTAACGTTTCGCGGCTAGTGTACAGCTTGCCCCATGCTTGGGTGCCATGTTGTAACGTTTCGCGGCTAGTGTACAGCTTGCCCCATGCTTGGGTGCCATGTTGTAACGTTTCGCGGCTAGTGTACAGCTTGCCCCATGCTTGGGTGCCATGTTGTAACGTTTCGCGGCTAGTGTACAGCTTGCCTCATGCTCGGGTGCCATGTTGTAACGTTTCGCGGCTAGTGTACAGCTTACCCCATGGTTGGGTGCCATGTTGTTACGTTTCGCGGCTAGTGTACAGCTTTCCCCATGCTTGGGTGCCATGTTGTAACGTTTCGCGGCTAGTGTACAGCTTGCCCCACGTTGGATGCCATGTTGTAACGTTTCGCGGCTAGTGTACAGCTTGCCCCATGCTTGGGTGCCATGTTGTAACGTTTCGCGGCTTGTGAACAGCTTGCCCCATGCTTGGGTGCCATGTTGTAACGTTTCGCGGCTAGTGTACAGCTTGCCCCATGCTTGGGTGACATATTGTAACGTTTCGCGGCTAGTGTACAGCTTGCCCCACGTTGGGTGCCATGTTGTAACGTTTCGCGGCTAGTGTACAGCTTGCCCCATGCTTGGGTGCCATGTTGTAACGTTTGGCGGCTAGTGTACACCTTGCCCCACGTTGGGTGCCATGTTGTAACGTTTCGCGGCTAGTGTACAGCTTGCCCCACGTTGGGTGCCATGTTGTAACGTTTCGCGGCTACTGTACAGCTTGCCCCATTCTTGGGTGCCATGTTGTAAGGTTTCGCGGCTAGTGTATAGCCTGCCCCATGCTTGGGTGCCATGTTGTAACGTTTCGCGGCTAGTGTACAGCTTGCCCCATGCTTGGGTGACATATTGTAACGTTTCGCGGCTAGTGTACAGCTTGTCCCACGTTGGGTGCCATGTTGTAACGTTTCGCGGCTAGTGTACAGCTTGCCCCATGCTTGGGTGCCATGTTGTAACGTTTCGCGGCTAGTGTACACCTTGCCCCACGTTGGGTGCCATATTGTAACGTTTCGCGGCTAGTGTACAGCTTGCCCCACGTTGGGTGCCATGTTGTAACGTTTCGCGGCTAGTGTACAGCTTGCCCCATGCTTGGGTGCCATGTTGTAACGTTTCGCGGCTAGTGTACAGCTTGCCCCATGCTTGGGTGACATATTGTAACGTTTCGCGGCTAGTGTACAGCTTGCCCCACGTTGGGTGCCATGTTGTAACGTTTCGCGGCTAGTGTACAGCTTGCCCCTTGCTTGGGTGCCATGTTGTAACGTTTGGCGGCTAGTGTACACCTTGCCCCACGTTGGGTGCCATGTTGTAACGTTTCGCGGCTAGTGTACAGCTTGCCCCACGTTGGGTGCCATGTTGTAACGTTTCGCGGCTAGTGTACAGCTTGGCCCATTCTTGGGTGCCATGTTGTAAGGTTTCGCGGCTAGTGTATAGCTTGCCCCATGCTTGGGTGCCATGTTGTAACGTTTCGCGGCTAGTGTACAGCTTGCCCCATGCTTGGGTGACATATTGTAACGTTTCGCGGCTAGTGTACAGCTTGCCCCACGTAGGGTGCCATGTTGTAACGTTTCGCGGCTAGTGTACAGCTTGCCCCATGCTTGGGTGCCATGTTGTAACGTTTCGCGGCTAGTGTACACCTTGCCCCACGTTGGGTGCCATATTGTAACGTTTCGCGGCTAGTGTACAGCTTGCCCCACGTTGGGTGCCATGTTGTAACGTTTCGCGGCTAGTGTACAGCTTGCCCCATGCTTGGGTGCCATGTTGTAACGTTTCGCGGCTAGTGTACAGCTTGCCCCATGCTTGGGTGACATGTTGTAACGTTTCGCGGCTAGTGTACAGCTTGCCCCACGTTGGGTGCCATGTTGTAACGTTTCGCGCCTAGTGTACAGCCTGCCCCATGCTTGGGAGCCATGTTGTAATGTTTCGCGGCTAGTGTACAGCTTGCCCCATGCTTGGGTGCCATGTTGTAACGTTTCTCGGCTAGTGTACAGCTTGCCCCATGCTTGGGTGCCATGTTGTAACGTTTCGCGGCTAGTGTACAGCTTGCCCCACGTTGGGTGCCATGTTGTAACGTTTCGCGGCCAGTGTACAGCTTGCCCCAAGCTTGGGTGCCATGTTGTAACGTTTCGTGGCTAGTGTACAGCTTGCCCCATGCTTGGGTGCCATGTTGTAACGTTTCGCGGCTAGTGTACAGCTTGCCCCGTGCTTGGGTGCCATGTTGTAACGTTTCGCGGCTAGTGTACAGCTTGCCCCATGCTTGGGTGCCATGTTGTAACGTTTCGCGGCTAGTGTACAGCTTGCCCCATGCTTGGGTGCCATGTTGTAACGTTTCGCGGCTAGTGTACAGCTTGCCCCATGCTAGGGTGCCATGTTGTAACGTTTCTCGGCTAGTGTACAGCTTGCCCCATGCTTGGGTTCCTTGTTGTAACGTTTCGCGGCTAGTGTACAGCTTGCCCCATGCTTGATTGCCATGTTATAACGTTTCTCGGCTAGTGTACAGTTGCCCCATGCTTGGGTGCCATGTTGTAACGTTTCGCGGCTAGAGCACAGCTTGCCCCATGCTTGGGTGCCATGTTGTAACGTTTCGCGCCTAGTTTACAACTCGCCCCATGCTTGGGTGCCATGTTGTAACGTTTCGCGGCTAGTGTACAGCTTGCCCCATGCTTGGGTCACATATTGTAACGTTTCGCGGCTAGTGTACAGCTTGCCCCACGTTGGGTGCCATGTTGTAACGTTTCGCGGCTAGTGTACAGCTTGCCCCATGCTTGGGTGCCATGTTGTAACGTTTGGCGGCTAGTGTACACCTTGCCCCACGTTGGGTGCCATGTTGTAACGTTTCGCGGCTAGTGTACAGCTTGCCCCACGTTGGGTGCCATGTTGTAACGTTTCGCGGCTAGTGTACAGCTTGCCCCATTCTTGGGTGCCATGTTGTAACGTTTCGCGGCTAGTGTATAGCTTGCCCCATGCTTGGGTGCCATGTTGTAACGTTTCGCGGCTAGTGTACAGCTTGCCCCACGCTTGGGTGACATATTGTAACGTTTCGCGGCTAGTGTACAGCTTGCCCCACGTTGGGTGCCATGTTGTAACGTTTCGCGGCTAGTGTACAGCTTGCCCCATGCTTGGGTGCCATGTTGTAACGTTTCGCGGCTAGTGCACAGCTTGCCCCATGCTTGGGTGCCATGTTGTTACGTTTCGCGGCTAGTGTACAGCTTGCCCCATGCTTGGGTGCCATGTTGTAACGTTTCGCGGCTAGTGTACAGCTTGCCCCATGCTTGGGTGCCATGTTGTAACGTTTCGCGGCTAGTGTACAGCTTGCCCCATGCTTGGGTGCCGTGTTGTAACGTTTCGCGGCTAGTGTGCAGCTTGCCCCATGCTTGGGTGCCATGTTGTAACGTTTCGCGGCTAGTGCACAGCTTGCCCCATGCTTGGGTGCCATGTTGTAACGTTTCGCGGCTAGTGTACAGCTTGCCCCATGCTTGGGTGCCATGTTGTAACGTTTCGCGGCTAGTGTACAGCTTGCCCCATGCTTGGGTGCCATGTTGTAACGTTTCGCGGCTAGTGTACAGCTTGCCCCATGCATGGGTGCCATGTTGTAACGTTTCGCGGCTAGTTTACAGCTTGCCCCATGCTTGGGTGCCATGTTGTAACGTTTCGCGGCTAGTGTACAGCTTGCCCCATGCTTGGGTGCCATGTTGTAACGTTTCGCGGCTAGTGCACAGCTTGCCCCATGCTTGGGTGCCATGTTGTAACGTTTCGCGGCTAGTGTACAGCTTGCCCCATGCTTGGGTGCCATGTTGTAACGTTTCGCGGCTAGTGTACAGCTTGCCCCATGCTTGGGTGCCATGTTGTAACGTTTCGCGGCTAGTGTACAGCTTGCCGCATGCTTGAGTGCCATGTTGTAACGTTTCGCGGCTAGTGTACAGCTTGCCCCATGCTTGGGTGCCATGTTGTAACGTTTCGCGGCTAGTGTACAGCTTGCCCCATGCTTGGGTGCCATGTTGTAACGTTTCGCGGCTAGTGTACAGCTTGCCCCATGCTTGGGTGCCATGTTGTAACGTTTCGCGGCTAGTGTACAGCTTGCCCCATGCTTGGGTGCCATATTGTAACGTTTCGCGGCTAGTGTACAGCTTGCCCCATGCTTGGGTGCCATGTTGTAACGTTTCGCGGCTAGTGTACAGCTTGCCCCATGCTTGGGTGCCATAATGTAACGTTTCGCGGCTAGTGCACAGCTTGCCCCATGCTTGGGTGCCATGTTGTAACGTTTCACGGCTAGTGTACAGCTTGCCCCATGCTTGGGTGCCATGTTGTAACGTTTCGCGGCTAGTGTACAGCTTGCCCCATGCTTGGGTGCCATGTTGTAACGTTTCGCGGCTAGTGTACAGCTTGCCCCATGCTTGGGTGACATGTTGTAACGTTTCGCGGCTAGTGTACAGCTTGCCCCATGCTTGGGTGCCATATTGTAACGTTTCGCGGCTAGTGTACAGCTTGCCCCACGTTCGGTGCCATGTTGTAACGTTTCGCGGCTAGTGTACAGCTTGCCCCATGCTTGGGTGCCATGTTGTAACGTTTCGCGGCTAGTGTACAGCTTGCCCCATGCTTGGGTGCCATGTTGTAACGTTTCGCGGCTAGTGCACAGCTTGCCCCATGCTTGGGTGCCTTTTTGTAACGTTTCGCGGCTAGTGTACAGATTGCCTCATGCTTGGG
Source organism: Meconema thalassinum (assembly GCA_946902985.2). Taxonomy (NCBI): domain Eukaryota; kingdom Metazoa; phylum Arthropoda; class Insecta; order Orthoptera; family Tettigoniidae; genus Meconema; species Meconema thalassinum. The sequence continues at coordinate 14,927 of CAMPQE020000279.1, read as the reverse complement.
TGCCATGTTGTAACGTTTCGCGGCTAGTGCACAGCTTGCCCCATGCTTGGGTGCCATGTTGTAACGTTTGGCGGCTAGTGTACACCTTGCCCCACGTTGGGTGCCATGTTGTAACGTTTCGCGGCTAGTGTACAGCTTGCCCCACGTTGGGTGCCATGTTGTAACGTTTCGCGGCTAGTGTACAGCTTGCCCCATTCTTGGGTGCCATGTTGTAACGTTTCGCGGCTAGTGTATAGCTTGCCCCATGCTTGGGTGCCATGTTGTAACGTTTCGCGGCTAGTGTACAGCTTGCCCCACGCTTGGGTGACATATTGTAACGTTTCGCGGCTAGTGTACAGCTTGCCCCACGTTGGGTGCCATGTTGTAACGTTTCGCGGCTAGTGTACAGCTTGCCCCATGCTTGGGTGCCATGTTGTAACGTTTCGCGGCTAGTGCACAGCTTGCCCCATGCTTGGGTGCCATGTTGTTACGTTTCGCGGCTAGTGTACAGCTTGCCCCATGCTTGGGTGCCATGTTGTAACGTTTCGCGGCTAGTGTACAGCTTGCCCCATGCTTGGGTGCCATGTTGTAACGTTTCGCGGCTAGTGTACAGCTTGCCCCATGCTTGGGTGCCGTGTTGTAACGTTTCGCGGCTAGTGTGCAGCTTGCCCCATGCTTGGGTGCCATGTTGTAACGTTTCGCGGCTAGTGCACAGCTTGCCCCATGCTTGGGTGCCATGTTGTAACGTTTCGCGGCTAGTGTACAGCTTGCCCCATGCTTGGGTGCCATGTTGTAACGTTTCGCGGCTAGTGTACAGCTTGCCCCATGCTTGGGCGCCATGTTGTAACGTTTCGCGGCTAGTGTACAGCTTGCCCCATGCATGGGTGCCCTGTTGTAACGTTTCGCGGCTAGTGTACAGCTTGCCCCATGCTTGGGTGCCATGTTGTAACGTTTCGCGGCTAGTGTACAGCTTGCCCCATGCTTGGGTGCCATGTTGTAACGTTTCGCGGCTAGTGCACAGCTTGCCCCATGCTTGGGTGCCATGTTGTAACGTTTCGCGGCTAGTGTACAGCTTGCCCCATGCTTGGGTGCCATGTTGTAACGTTTCGCGGCTAGTGTACAGCTTGCCCCATGCTTGGGTGCCATGTTGTAACGTTTCGCGGCTAGTGTACAGCTTGCCGCATGCTTGAGTGCCATGTTGTAACGTTTCGCGGCTAGTGTACAGCTTGCCCCATGCTTGGGTGCCATGTTGTAACGTTTCGCGGCTAGTGTACAGCTTGCCCCATGCTTGGGTGCCATGTTGTAACGTTTCGCGGCTAGTGTACAGCTTGCCCCATGCTTGGGTGCCATGTTGTAACGTTTCGCGGCTAGTGTACAGCTTGCCCCATGCTTGGGTGCCATATTGTAACGTTTCGCGGCTAGTGTACAGCTTGCCCCATGCTTGGGTGCCATGTTGTAACGTTTCGCGGCTAGTGTACAGCTTGCCCCATGCTTGGGTGCCATAATGTAACGTTTCGCGGCTAGTGCACAGCTTGCCCCATGCTTGGGTGCCATGTTGTAACGTTTCACGGCTAGTGTACAGCTTGCCCCATGCTTGGGTGCCATGTTGTAACGTTTCGCGGCTAGTGTACAGCTTGCCCCATGCTTGGGTGCCATGTTGTAACGTTTCGCGGCTAGTGTACAGCTTGCCCCATGCTTGGGTGACATGTTGTAACGTTTCGCGGCTAGTGTACAGCTTGCCCCATGCTTGGGTGCCATATTGTAACGTTTCGCGGCTAGTGTACAGCTTGCCCCACGTTCGGTGCCATGTTGTAACGTTTCGCGGCTAGTGTACAGCTTGCCCCATGCTTGGGTGCCATGTTGTAACGTTTCGCGGCTAGTTTACAGCTTGCCCCATGCTTGGGTGCCATGTTGTAACGTTTCGCGGCTAGTGCACAGCTTGCCCCATGCTTGGGTGCCTTTTTGTAACGTTTCGCGGCTAGTGTACAGATTGCCTCATGCTTGGGTGCCATGTTGTAACGTTTCGCGGCTAGTGCACAGCTTTCCCCATGCTTGGGCGCCATGTTGTAACGTTTCGCGGCTAGTGTACAGCTTGCCCCATGCTTGGGTGCCATGTTGTAACGTTTCGCGGCTAGTGTACAGCCTTCCCCATGCTTGGGTGCCATGTTGTAACGTTTCGCGACTAGTTTACAGCTTGCCCCATGCTTGGGTGACATGTTGTAACGTTTCGCGGCTAGTGTACAGTTTGCCCCATGCTTGGGTGCCATGTTGTAACGTTTCACGGCTAGTGTTCAGCTTGCCCCATGCTTGGGTGCCATGTTGTAACGTTTCGCGGCGAGTGTACAGCTTGCCCCATGCTTGGGTGACATGTTGTAACGTTACGCGGCTAGGGTACAGCTTGCCCCATGCTTGGGTGCCATGTTGTAACGTTTCGCGGCTAGTGTACAGCTTGCCCCATGCTTGGTTGCCATGTTGTAACGTTTCGGGGCTAGTGTGCAGCTTGCCCCATGCTTGGGTGCCATGTTGTAACGTTTCGCGGCTAGTGCACAGCTTGCCCCATGCTTGGGTGCCATGTTGTAACGTTTCGCGGCTAGTGTACTGCTTGCCCCAAGCTTGGGTGCCATGTTGTAACGTTTCGCGGCTAGTGTACAGCTTTCCCCATGCTTGGGTGCCATGTTGTAACGTTTCGCGGCTAGTGTACAGCTTGTCCCATGCTTGGGTGCCATGATGTAACGTTTCGTGGCTAGTTTACAGCTTGCCCCATGCTTGGGTGACATGTTGTAACTTTTCGCGGCTAGTGTACAGCTTGCCCCATGCTTGGGTGCCATGTTGTAACGTTTCGCGGCTAGTGTACAGCTTTCCCCACGTTGGGCGCCATGTTGAAACGTTTCGCGGCTAGTGTACAGCTTGCCGCATGCTTGGGTGCCATGTTGTAACGTTTCGCGGCTAGTGTACATCTTGCCCCATGCTTGGGTGCCATGTTGTAACGTATCGCGGCTAGTGTACAGCTTGCCCCATGCTTGGGTGACATGTTGTAACGTTTCGCGGCTAGTGTACAGCTTGCCCCATGCATGGGTGCCATGTTGTAACGTTTCGTGGCTAGTGTACAGCTTGCCCCATGCTTGGGTGCCATGTTGTAACGTTTCGCGGCTAGTGTACAGCTTGCCCCATGCTTGGGTGCCATGTTGTAACGTTTCGCGGCTAGTGTACAGCTTGCCCCATGCTTGGGTGCCATGTTGTAACGTTTCGCGGCTAGTGTACAGCTTGCCCCATGCTTGGGTGCCATGTTGTAACGTTTCGCGGCTAGTGTACAGCTTGCCCCATGCTTGGGTGCCATGTTGTAACGTTTCGCGGCTAGTGTACAGCTTGCCCCATGCTTGGGTGCCATGTTGTAAAGTTTCGCGGCTAGTGTTCAGCTTGCCCCATGCTTGGGTGCCATGTTGTAACCTTTCGCGGCTAGTGTACAGCTTGCCCCATGCTTGATTGCCATGTTGTAACGTTTCGCGGCTAGTGTACAGCTTGCCCCATGCTTGGGTGCCATGTTGTAACGTTTCGCGGCTAGAGCACAGCTTGCCCCATGCTTGGGTGCCATGTTGTAACGTTTCGCGCCTAGTGTACAGCTCGCCCCATGCTTGGGTGCCATGTTATAACGTTTCGCGGCTAGTGTACAGCTTGCCCCATGCTTGGGTGCCATGTTGTAACGTTTCGCGGCTAGTGTACAGCTTGCCCCATGCTTGGGTGCCATGCTGTAACGTTTCGCGGCTAGGGTACAGCTTGCCCCACGTTGGGTGCCATGTTGTAACATTTCGCGGCCAGTGTACATTTTGCCCCAAGCTTGGGTGCCATGTTGTAACGTTTCGCGGCTAGTGTACAGCTTGCCCCATGCTTGGGTGCCATGTTGTAACGTTTCGCGGCTAGTGTACAGCTTGCCCCATGATTGGGTGCCATGTTGTAGCGTTTCGCGGCTAGTGTACAGCTTGCCCGATGCTTGGGTGCCATGTTTTAACGTTTCGCGGCTAGTGTACAGCTTGCCCCATGCTTGGGTGCCATGTTGTAACGTTTCGCGGCTAGTGTACAGCTTGCCTCATGCTCGGGTGCCATGTTGTAACGTTTCGCGGCTAGTGTACAGCTTGCCCCATGCTTGGGTGCCATGTTGTAACGTTTCGCGGCTAGTGTACTGCTTGCCCCATGCTTGGGTGCCATGTTGTAACGTTTCGCGGCTAGTGTACAGCTTGCCCCACGTTGGGTGCCATGTTGTAACGTTTCGCGGCTAGTGTACAGCTTGCCCCATGCTTGGGTGCCATGGTGTAACGTTTCGCGGCTTGTGTACATCTTGCCCCATGCTTGGGTGCCATGTTGTAACGTTTCGCGGCTAGTGTACAGCTTGCCCCATGCTTGGGTGACATATTGTAACGTTTCGCGGCTAGTGTACAGCTTGCCCCACGTTGGGTGCCATGTTGTAACGTTTCGCGGCTAGTGTACAGCTTGCCCCATGCTTGGGTGCCATGTTGTAACGTTTGGCGGCTAGTGTACACCTTGCCCCACGTTGGGTGCCATGTTGTAACGTTTCGCGGCTAGTGTACAGCTTGCCCCACGTTGGGTGCCATGTTGTAACGTTTCGCGGCTAGTGTACAGCTTGCCCCATGCTTGGGTGCCATGTTGTAACGTTTCGCGGCTAGTGTATAGCTTGCCCCATGCTTGGGTGCCATGTTGTAACGTTTCGCGGCTAGTGTACAGCTTGCCCCATGCTTGGGTGACATATTGTAACGTTTCGCGGCTAGTGTACAGCTTGCCCCACGTTGGGTGCCATGTTGTAACGTTACGCGGCTAGTGTACAGCTTGCCCCATGCTTGGGTGCCATGTTGTAACGTTTCGCGGCTAGTGTACACCTTGCCCCAAGTTGGGTGCCATGTTGTAACGTTTCGCGGCTAGTGTACAGCTTGCCCCACGTTGGGTGCCATGTTGTAACGTTTCGCGGCTAGTGTACAGCTTGCCCCATGCTTGGGTGCCATGTTGTAACGTTTCGCGGCTAGTGAACAGCTTGCCCCATGCTTGGGTGCCATGTTGTAACAATTCGCGGCTAGTGTACAGCTTGCCCCATGCTTGGGTGCCATGTTGTAACGTTTCGCGGCTAGTGTACAGCTTGCCCCATGCTTGGGTGCCATGTTGTAACGTTTCGCGGCTAGTGTACAGCCTGCCCCATGCTTGGGTGCCATGTTGTAACGTTTCGCGGCTAGTGTACACCTTGCCCCACGTTGGGTGCCATGTTGTAACGTTTCGCGGCTAGTGTACAGCTTGCCCCACGTTGGGTGCCATGTTGTAACGTTTCGCGGCTAGTGTACAGCTTGCCCCATGCTTGGGTGCCATGTTGTAACGTTTCGCGGCTAGTGTACAGCTTGCCCCATGCTTGGGTGCCGTGTTGTAACGTTTCGCGGCTAGTGTACAGCTTGCCCCATGCTTGGGTGCCATGTTGTAACGTTTCGCGGCTAGTGTACAGCTTGCCCCATGCTTGGGTGCCATGTTGTAACGTTTCGCGGCTAGTGTACAGCTTGCCCCATGCTTGGGTGCCATGTTGTAACGTTTCGCGGCTAGTGTACAGCTTGCCCCATGCTTGGGTGCCATGTTGTAACGTTTCGCGGCTAGTGTACAGCTTGCCCCACGTTGGGTGCCATGTTGTAACGTTTCGCGGCCAGTGTACAGCTTGCCCCAAGTTTGGGTGCCATGTTGTAACGTTTCGCGGCTAGTGTACAGCTTGCCCCATGCTTGGGTGCCATGTTGTAACGTTTCGCGGCTAGTGTACAGCTTGCCCCATGCTTGGGTGCCATGTTGTAGCGTATCGCGGCTAGTGTACAGCTTGCCCCATGCTTGGGTGCCATGTTGTAACGTTTTGCGGCTAGTGTACAGCTTGCCCCATGTTGGGTGCCAAGTTGTAACGTTTCGCGGCTAGTGTACAGCTTGCCCCATGCTTGGGTGCCATGTTGTAACGTTTCGCGGCTTGTGTACAGCTTGCCCCATGCTTGGGTGCCATGTTGTAACGTTTCGCGCCTAGTGTACAGCTTGCCCCATGCTTGGGTGACATATTGTAACGTTTCACGGCTAGTGTACAGCTTGCCCCACGTTGGGTGCCATGTTGTAACGTTTCGCGGCTAGTGTACAGCTTGCCCCATGCTTGGGTGCCATGTTGTAACGTTTGGCGGCTAGTGTACACCTTGCACCACGTTGGGTGCCATGTTGTAACGTTTCGCGGCTAGTGTACAGCTTGCCCCACGTTGGGTGCCATGTTGTAACGTTTCGCGGCTAGTGTACAGCTTGCCCCATTCTTGGGTGCCATGTTGTAACGTTTCGCGGCTAGTGTATAGCTTGCCCCATGCTTCGGTGCCATGTTGTAACGTTTCGCGGCTAGTGTACATCTTGCCCCATGCTTGGGTGACATATTGTAACGTTTCGCGGCTAGTGTACAGCTTGCCCCACGTTGGGTGCCATGTTGTAACGTTTCGCGGCTAGTGTCAGGCTTGCCCCATGCTTGGGTGCCATGTTGTAACGTTTCGCGGCTAGTGCACAGCTTGCCCCATGCTTGGTGCAATGTTGTAACGTTTTGCGGCTAGTGTACAGCTTGCCCCATGCTTGGGTGCCATGTTGTAACGTTTCGCGGCTAGTGTACAGCTTGCCCCATGCTTGGGTGCCATGTTGTAACGTTTCGCGGCTAGTGTACAGCTTGCCCCATGCTTGGGTGCCGTGTTGTAACGTTTCGAGGCTAGTGTACAGCTTGCCCAATGCTTGGGTGCCATGTTGTAACGTTTCGCCGCTAGTGCACAGCTTGCCCCATGCTTGGGTGCCATGTTGTAACGTTTCGCGGCTAGTGTACAGCTTGCCCCATGCTTGGGTGCCATGTTGTAACGTTTCGCGGCTAGTGTACAGCTTGCCCCATACTTGGGCGCCATGTTGTAACGTTTCGCGGCTAGTGTACAGCTTGCCCCATGCTTGGGTGCCATGTTGTAACGTTTCGCGGCTAGTGTACAGCTTGCCCCATGCTTGGGTGCCATGTTGTAACGTTTCGCGGCTAGAGTACAGCTTGCCCCATGCTTGGGTGCCATGTTGAAACGTTTCGCGGCTAGTGTACAGCTTGCCCCATGCTTGGGTGCCATGTTGTAACGTTTCGCGGCTAGTGTACAGCTTGCCCCATGCTTGGGTGCCATGTTGTAACGTTTCGCGGCTAGTGTACAGCTTGCCCCATGCTTGGGTGCCATGTTGTAACGTTTCGCGGCTAGTGCACAGCTTGCCCCACGCTTGGGTGCCATGTTGTAACGTTTCACGGCTAGTGTACAGCTTGCCCCATGCTTGGGTGCCATGTTGTAACGTTTCGCGGCTAGTGTACAGCTTGCCCCATGCTTGAGTGCCATGTTGTACCGTTTCGCGGCTAGTGTACAGCTTGCCCCATGCTTGGGTGCCATGTTGTCACGTTTCGCGGCTAGTGTACAGCTTGCCCCATGCTTGGGTGCCATGTTGTAACGTTTCGCGGCTAGTGTACAGCTTGCCCCATGCTTGGGTGCCATGTTGTAACGTTTCGCGGCTAGTGTACAGCTTGCCCCACGTTGGGTGCCATGTTGTAACGTTTCGCGGCCAGTGTACAGCTTGCCCCAAGTTTGGGTGCCAAGTTGTAACGTTTCGCGGCTAGTGTACAGCTTGCCCCATGCTTGGGTGCCATGTTGTAACGTTTCGCGGCTAGTGTACAGCTTGCCCCATGCTTGGGTGCCATGTTGTAGCGTATCGCGGCTAGTGTACAGCTTGCCCCATGCTTGGGTGCCATGTTGTAACGTTTTGCGGCTAGTGTACAGCTTGCCCCATGTTGGGTGCCAAGTTGTAACGTTTCGCGGCTAGTGTACAGCTTGCCCCATGCTTGGGTGCCATGTTGTAACGTTTCGCGGCTTGTGTACAGCTTGCCCCATGCTTGGGTGCCATGTTGTAACGTTTCGCGGCTAGTGTACAGCTTGCCCCATGCTTGGGTGACATATTGTAACGTTTCGCGGCTAGTGTACAGCTTTCCCCACGTTGGGTGCCATGTTGTAACGTTTCGCGGCTAGTGTACAGCTTGCCCCATGCTTGGGTGCCATGTTGTAACGTTTGGCAGCTAGTGTACACCTTGCCCCACGTTGGGTGCCATGTTGTAACGTTTCGCGGCTAGTGTACAGCTTGCCCCACGTTGGGTGCCATGTTGTAACGTTTCGCGGCTAGTGTACAGCTTGCCCCATTCTTGGGTGCCATGTTGTAACGTTTCGCGGCTAGTGTATAGCTTGCCCCATGCTTGGGTGCCATGTTGTAACGTTTCGCGGCTAGTGTACAGCTTGCCCCATGCTTGGGTGACATATTGTAACGTTTCGCGGCTAGTGTACAGCTTGCCCCACGTTGGGTGCCATGTTGTAACGTTTCGCGGCTAGTGTACAGCTTGCCCCATGCTTGGGTGCCATGTTGTAACGTTTCGCGGCTAGTGCACAGCTTGCCCCATGCTTGGGTGCCATGTTGTAACGTTTCGCGGCTAGTGTACAGCTTGCCCCATGCTTGGGTGCCATGTTGTAACGTTTCGCGGCTAGTGTACAGCTTGCCCCATGCTTGGGTGCCATGTTGTAACGTTTCGCGGCTAGTGTACAGCTTGCCCCATGCTTGGGTGCCGTGTTGTAACGTTTCGCGGCTAGTGTACAGCTTGCCCCATGCTTGGGTGCCATGTTGTAACGTTTCGCCGCTAGTGCACAGCTTGCCCCATGCTTGGGTGCCATGTTGTAACGTTTCGCGGCTAGTGTACAGCATGCCCCATGCTTGGGTGCCATGTTGTAACGTTTCGCGGCTAGTGTACAGCTTGCCCCATGCTTGGGCGCCATATTGTAACGTTTCGCGGCTAGTGTACAGCTTGCCCCATGCTTGGGTGCCATGTTGTAACGTTTCGCGGCTAGTGTACAGCTTGCCCCATGCTTGGGTGCCATGTTGTAACGTTTCGCGGCTAGTGTACAGCTTGCCCCATGCTTGGGTGCCGTGTTGTAACGTTTCGCGGCTAGTGTACAGCTTGCCCAATGCTTGGGTGCCATGTTGTAACGTTTCGCCGCTAGTGCACAGCTTGCCCCATGCTTGGGTGCCATGTTGTAACGTTTCGCGGCTAGTGTACAGCTTGCCCCATGCTTGGGTGCCATGTTGTAACGTTTCGCGGCTAGTGTACAGCTTGCCCCATACTTGGGCGCCATGTTGTAACGTTTCGCGGCTAGTGTACAGCTTGCCCCATGCTTGGGTGCCATGTTGTAACGTTTCGCGGCTAGTGTACAGCTTGCCCCATGCTTGGGTGCCATGTTGTAACGTTTCGCGGCTAGTGTACAGCTTGCCCCATGCTTGGGTGCCATGTTGAAACGTTTCGCGGCTAGTGTACAGCTTGCCCCATGCTTGGGTGCCATGTTGTAACGTTTCGCGGCTAGTGTACAGCTTGCCCCATGCTTGGGTGCCATGTTGTAACGTTTCGCGGCTAGTGTACAGCTTGCCCCATGCTTGGGTGCCATGTTGTAACGTTTCGCGGCTAGTGCACAGCTTGCCCCACGCTTGGGTGCCATGTTGTAACGTTTCACGGCTAGTGTACAGCTTGCCCCATGCTTGGGTGCCATGTTGTAACGTTTCGCGGCTAGTGTACAGCTTGCCCCATGCTTGAGTGCCATGTTGTACCGTTTCGCGGCTAGTGTACAGCTTGCCCCATGCTTGGGTGCCATGTTGTCACGTTTCGCGGCTAGTGTACAGCTTGCCCCATGCTTGGGTGCCATGTTGTAACGTTTCGCGGCTAGTGTACAGCTTGCCCCATGCTTGGGTGCCATGTTGTAACGTTTCGCGGCTAGTGTACAGCTTGCCCCACGTTGGGTGCCATGTTGTAACGTTTCGCGGCCAGTGTACAGCTTGCCCCAAGTTTGGGTGCCAAGTTGTAACGTTTCGCGGCTAGTGTACAGCTTGCCCCATGCTTGGGTGCCATGTTGTAACGTTTCGCGGCTAGTGTACAGCTTGCCCCATGCTTGGGTGCCATGTTGTAGCGTATCGCGGCTAGTGTACAGCTTGCCCCATGCTTGGGTGCCATGTTGTAACGTTTTGCGGCTAGTGTACAGCTTGCCCCATGTTGGGTGCCAAGTTGTAACGTTTCGCGGCTAGTGTACAGCTTGCCCCATGCTTGGGTGCCATGTTGTAACGTTTCGCGGCTTGTGTACAGCTTGCCCCATGCTTGGGTGCCATGTTGTAACGTTTCGCGGCTAGTGTACAGCTTGCCCCATGCTTGGGTGACATATTGTAACGTTTCGCGGCTAGTGTACAGCTTTCCCCACGTTGGGTGCCATGTTGTAACGTTTCGCGGCTAGTGTACAGCTTGCCCCATGCTTGGGTGCCATGTTGTAACGTTTGGCAGCTAGTGTACACCTTGCCCCACGTTGGGTGCCATGTTGTAACGTTTCGCGGCTAGTGTACAGCTTGCCCCACGTTGGGTGCCATGTTGTAACGTTTCGCGGCTAGTGTACAGCTTGCCCCATTCTTGGGTGCCATGTTGTAACGTTTCGCGGCTAGTGTATAGCTTGCCCCATGCTTGGGTGCCATGTTGTAACGTTTCGCGGCTAGTGTACAGCTTGCCCCATGCTTGGGTGACATATTGTAACGTTTCGCGGCTAGTGTACAGCTTGCCCCACGTTGGGTGCCATGTTGTAACGTTTCGCGGCTAGTGTACAGCTTGCCCCATGCTTGGGTGCCATGTTGTAACGTTTCGCGGCTAGTGCACAGCTTGCCCCATGCTTGGGTGCCATGTTGTAACGTTTCGCGGCTAGTGTACAGCTTGCCCCATGCTTGGGTGCCATGTTGTAACGTTTCGCGGCTAGTGTACAGCTTGCCCCATGCTTGGGTGCCATGTTGTAACGTTTCGCGGCTAGTGTACAGCTTGCCCCATGCTTGGGTGCCGTGTTGTAACGTTTCGCGGCTAGTGTACAGCTTGCCCCATGCTTGGGTGCCATGTTGTAACGTTTCGCCGCTAGTGCACAGCTTGCCCCATGCTTGGGTGCCATGTTGTAACGTTTCGCGGCTAGTGTACAGCATGCCCCATGCTTGGGTGCCATGTTGTAACGTTTCGCGGCTAGTGTACAGCTTGCCCCATGCTTGGGCGCCATATTGTAACGTTTCGCGGCTAGTGTACAGCTTGCCCCATGCTTGGGTGCCATGTTGTAACGTTTCGCGGCTAGTGTACAGCTTGCCCCATGCTTGGGTGCCATGTTGTAACGTTTCGCGGCTAGTGTACAGCTTGCCCCATGCTTGGGTGCCATGTTGAAACGTTTCGCGGCTAGTGTACAGCTTGCCCCATGCTTGGGTGCCATGTTGTAACGTTTCGCGGCTAGTGTACAGCTTGCCCCATGCTTGGGTGCCATGTTGTAACGTTTCGCGGCTAGTGTACAGCTTGCCCCATGCTTGGGTGCCATGTTGTAACGTTTCGCGGCTAGTGCACAGCTTGCCCCATGCTTGGGTGCCATGTTGTAACGTTTCGCGGCTAGTGTACAGCTTGCCCCATGCTTGGGTGCCATGTTGTAACGTTTCGCGGCTAGTGTACAGCTTGCCCCATGCTTGGGTGCCATGTTGTAACGTTTCGCGGCTAGTGTACAGCTTGCCGCATGCTTGAGTGCCATGTTGTAACGTTTCGCGGCTAGTGTACAGCTTGCCCCATGCTTGGGTGCCATGTTGTAACGTTTCGCAGCTAGTGTACAGCTTGCCCCATGCTTGGGTGCCATGTTGTAACGTTTCGCGGCTAGTGTACAGCTTGCCCCATGCTTGGGTTCCATGTTGTAACGTTTCGCGGCTAGTGTACAGCTTGCCCCATGCTTGGGTGCCATGTTGTAACGTTTCGCGGCTAGTGTACAGCTTGCCCCATGCTTGGGTGCCATGTTGTAACGTTTCGCGGCTAGTGTACAGCTTGCCCCATGCTTGGGTGCCATGTTGTAACGTTTCGCGGCTAGTGCACAGCTTTCCCCATGCTTGGGTGCCATGTTGTAACGTTTCGCGGCTAGTGTACAGCTTGCCCCATGCTTGGGTGCCATGTTGTAACGTTTCGCGGCTAGTGTACAGCTTGCCCCATGCTTGGGTGCCATGTTGTAACGTTTCGCGGCTAGTGTACAGCTTGCCCCATGCTTGGGTGCCATGTTGTAACGTTTCGCGGCTAGTGTACAGCTTGCCCCATGCTTGGGTGCCATGTTGTAACGTTTCGCGGCTAGTGTACAGCTTGCCCCACGTTCGGTGCCATGTTGTAACGTTTCGCGGATAGTGTACAGCTTGCCCCATGCTTGGGTGCCATGTTGTAACGTTTCGCGGCTAGTGTACAGCTTGCCCCATGCTTGGGTGCCATGTTGTAACGTTTCGCGGCTAGTGCAAAGCTTGCCCCATGCTTGGGTGCCTTTTTGTAACGTTTCGCGGCTAGTGTACAGCTTGCCTCATGCTTGGGTGCCATGTTGTAACGTTTCGCGGCTAGTGCACAGCTTGCCCCATGCTTGGGCGCCATGTTGTAACGTTTCGCGGCTAGTGTACAGCTTGCCCCATGCTTGGGTGCCATGTTGTAACGTTTCGCGGCTAGTGTACAGCTTGCCCCATGCTTGGGTGCCATGTTGTAACGTTTCGCGGCTAGTGCAAAGCTTGCCCCATGCTTGGGTGCCTTTTTGTAACGTTTCGCGGCTAGTGTACAGCTTGCCTCATGCTTGGGTGCCATGTTGTAACGTTTCGCGGCTAGTGCACAGCTTGCCCCATGCTTGGGCGCCATGTTGTAACGTTTCGCGGCTAGTGTACAGCTTGCCCCATGCTTGGGTGCCATGTTGTAACGTTTCGCGGCTTGTGTACAGCTTGCCCCATGCTTGGGTGCCATGTTGTAACGTTTCGCGGCTAGTGTACAGCTTGCCCCATGCTTGGGTGACATATTGTAACGTTTCGCGGCTAGTGTACAGCTTTCCCCACGTTGGGTGCCATGTTGTAACGTTTCGCGGCTAGTGTACAGCTTGCCCCATGCTTGGGTGCCATGTTGTAACGTTTGGCAGCTAGTGTACACCTTGCCCCACGTTGGGTGCCATGTTGTAACGTTTCACGGCTAGTGTACAGCTTGCCCCACGTTGGGTGCCATGTTGTAACGTTTCGCGGCTAGTGTACAGCTTGCCCCATTCTTGGGTGCCATGTTGTAACGTTTCGCGGCTAGTGTATAGCTTGCCCCATGCTTGGGTGCCATGTTGTAACGTTTCGCGGCTAGTGTACAGCTTGCCCCATGCTTGGGTGACATATTGTAACGTTTCGCGGCTAGTGTACAGCTTGCCCCACGTTGGGTGCCATGTTGTAACGTTTCGCGGCTAGTGTACAGCTTGCCCCATGCTTGGGTGCCATGTTGTAACGTTTCGCGGCTAGTGCACAGCTTGCCCCATGCTTGGGTGCCATGTTGTAACGTTTCGCGGCTAGTGTACAGCTTGGCCCATGCTTGGGTGCCATGTTGTAACGTTTCGCGGCTAGTGTACAGCTTGCCCCATGCTTGGGTGCCATGTTGTAACGTTTCGCGGCTAGTGTACAGCTTGCCCCATGCTTGGGTGCCGTGTTGTAACGTTTCGCGGCTAGTGTACAGCTTGCCCCATGCTTGGGTGCCATGTTGTAACGTTTCGCCGCTAGTGCACAGCTTGCCCCATGCTTGGGTGCCATGTTGTAACGTTTCGCGGCTAGTGTACAGCTTGCCCCATGCTTGGGTGCCATGTTGTAACGTTTCGCGGCTAGTGTACAGCTTGCCCCATGCTTGGGCGCCATATTGTAACGTTTCGCGGCTAGTGTACAGCTTGCCCCATGCTTGGGTGCCATGTTGTAACGTTTCGCGGCTAGTGTACAGCTTGCCCCATGCTTGGGTGCCATGTTGTAACGTTTCGCGGCTAGTGTACAGCTTGCCCCATGCTTGGGTGCCATGTTGAAACGTTTCGCGGCTAGTGTACAGCTTGCCCCATGCTTGGGTGCCATGTTGTAACGTTTCGCGGCTAGTGTACAGCTTGCCCCATGCTTGGGTGCCATGTTGTAACGTTTCGCGGCTAGTGTACAGCTTGCCCCATGCTTGGGTGCCATGTTGTAACGTTTCGCGGCTAGTGCACAGCTTGCCCCATGCTTGGGTGCCATGTTGTAACGTTTCGCGGCTAGTGTACAGCTTGCCCCATGCTTGGGTGCCATGTTGTAACGTTTCGCGGCTAGTGTACAGCTTGCCCCATGCTTGGGTGCCATGTTGTAACGTTTCGCGGCTAGTGTACAGCTTGCCGCATGCTTGAGTGCCATGTTGTAACGTTTCGCGGCTAGTGTACAGCTTGCCCCATGCTTGGGTGCCATGTTGTAACGTTTCGCAGCTAGTGTACAGCTTGCCCCATGCTTGGGTGCCATGTTGTAACGTTTCGCGGCTAGTGTACAGCTTGCCCCATGCTTGGGTTCCATGTTGTAACGTTTCGCGGCTAGTGTACAGCTTGCCCCATGCTTGGGTGCCATGTTGTAACGTTTCGCGGCTAGTGTACAGCTTGCCCCATGCTTGGGTGCCATGTTGTAACGTTTCGCGGCTAGTGTACAGCTTGCCCCATGCTTGGGTGCCATGTTGTAACGTTTCGCGGCTAGTGCACAGCTTTCCCCATGCTTGGGTGCCATGTTGTAACGTTTCGCGGCTAGTGTACAGCTTGCCCCATGCTTGGGTGCCATGTTGTAACGTTTCGCGGCTAGTGTACAGCTTGCCCCATGCTTGGGTGCCATGTTGTAACGTTTCGCGGCTAGTGTACAGCTTGCCCCATGCTTGGGTGCCATGTTGTAACGTTTCGCGGCTAGTGTACAGCTTGCCCCATGCTTGGGTGCCATGTTGTAACGTTTCGCGGCTAGTGTACAGCTTGCCCCACGTTCGGTGCCATGTTGTAACGTTTCGCGGC
>CAMPQE020000278.1:0-164462 GCA_946902985.2 Meconema thalassinum | reverse complement strand
AGCAACGAGGAAGCATGAAACGCTAGAAAATAAATTAAGAAAACTAGAAGAAACACAGAACCATCAATCTAACGAACAACACACGAATAACAATGAATTCAATTTCCACAGCAGAGTAAACAACAGAACGAACGTAACCTTTTCTCAAGGTGAAATGAATATGTTAGACAAAGGTTTGAAATACAACTGCACAGACGCACACACGAACCACAATATAAAACAGTTAATCACAGATATTGAGATAGCCAGTCACAAGCTCCCAGCAGAAGACAGGGAATTAACCAAAAATCTCGCCACCAACGAAGCCAAAAAAATCCTCAAACGAGAGGGCGATAGCAATAACATTCAAAACAACAAACAACTCAAAGAAATAAAGTCGTTGAAACAAAAAATAAAAGAACATGACTTAATCATCACAAAAGCAGATAAGGGAAACACTACAGTAATTTTGAACAAAACAGAATACATTGAAAAAAACAGTCGAATTCCTAAACAACAACGAAATTAAGGAATTAACAAAAGACCCCACCAACAAATTCCAAAAACAAATAAAAAGTGCGCTAAAAGAAACAGAATACATACTGACCAAAGCCGAAAAATCAAAACTAATAAACATGAACCCGAAAATACCGTCATTGAGGGGACAACCAAAAATACACAAAAAGGAATGCCCAATGAGACCAATAGTCAATTGTAGGAATGCCCCTAATTACAAAATCAGCAAAGAGTTACTAAAAATCTTAAAATGCCGTCTTTCCAACGACAAAAACAACTCTGTAAAGAACACAACAGAACTAGTAACAGCATTGAACACCCTACAAATGAAACCTAGCTTCAGGCTAGTATCCTTCGACGTAACTAACATGTACACCAATATTCCGATTATTGAAGCAATCAACACTATCGAAAACAACTTAAAAATCCAACAATTCGGTAAAAGAAATTGAAGAGATTGTGAGATTACTGAGGGTCGTTCTCACCCAAAACGTGTTTCAATTCGACAATAAAATATACACACAGAGAGAAGGCCTAGCAATGGGATCGCCACTAAGTGGGTTAATCGCTGACATCTTCATCAATGCACTAGAAAATGCGTTCTTAGAAAAGACTTCAACAAAGGGAATAGTAATATGGAAAAGATACGTAGATGATGTAATTTGCATCTACGATACTGAACTAACAAGCGAAGAAACATTCTCCCAATCCATTAATAGCCTTCACCACTCTATCAAATTCACTAAGGAATCCGAAATAGACCGGAAAATAAATTATCTCGATATAACTATTGAACGTAAAGACAACGACCTTTCATATTCCATATTCCGGAAAGCAACACAAACCTCGCATGCAATCGACAATCAGTCTAATCACCCCAGTACGCACAAACTAGCGGGTTTCAATTCAATGGTGCACAGAGCTTTAAACATACCCATGTCAAAAAGACAACTATAATAAGGAAATAAGAACTATTATGCAAATAGCAAAGGAAAACAACTTCTCGCCAAGCAAAATAAATCAAATTATAGCCAAACATAAAAATAAAGATAAAACGATTCCCAAACCGGACAGTAATGAGAAAAAATTTGCGCGTTTCAACTATGTGAATGCGAATACATATAAAATCACTAACATATTCAAAAAGCAAGGCTTAAAGATAGCTTTCACGACGAAAAACACAACCGCTAGGCACCTCCCTAAATAGTAATCTAAATAAACGTGACCCGTATTCAAGGTCAGGGGTATATTTCTTATAACGTGCCAAGACACCGATTGTCAAGCTAATTACATCGGGCAGAGTGGAAGGCGAGTAGACACACGTTATAATGAACATAGGAATGCGATAAGATATGGAACACATTCAGCCGTGTGCGAACAAATGTGTGACGCAGGGCACAGCTTTACCAACATAGAGTCGGACCTTAAAATAATCCATCACGAATCGAAAGGCAGAGCTCTTGACATAAAGGAAAGCAATCGAGATACACCTAGCCCAAACGAAACAATCCCAACAATCTAAATGAACACACGTTCATGGAGAGCTCACCCCTCTTCACGCTACTAAAAAACACACCCTGTCGGAAACAAAACACAATTTAGCGACACAGCCAAGCTAGATAAAAAAAGGGGGGAAATTAGGGGGTTATTAATAGGTAAATGTTATCTGGATCAGGTGTACGATGTACTTTTTCTTCTGCAATAAACCAAGGCCCCATATTCGCGGCAGTATTAAAGGTGCCGGGACGTCCTCATAAGACCGTCAACGCTTAGTTCGAATGGGTTATGCTCCACGCGTGGCGAGGGCTAATCCACGGTCCTTTAATAATTGTAGACCCACCTCATTCAATAACATACATCTTATCTAGGTTGGCAACACCTCACATAAACACATCGCTATCACTCCCCACAGCACGTAGGAGCAGGGGGGAGAAAGCAGGGAAAAAACCAGTCGTTAAGATAACCACCGCAGTCTACCGCACAGTGAGTTCCAGTGAGCACGAAAACTGCGAGTAGCTGTTGTACGGAAGACAATCAGATAAGTAGTTAGCCTAAAATTTTATAGTTTAACCATAGTTTACAACCATATAATCTCTCTAAAGTACAATCTACGGATAGCTATCACCATTTAGCATTTCACCTAACATATATACTGCATTTAGCATACACTGACAGTTGCAGTACCAATACTGTAACTAAATAATTGTACATATTGTAAATATTTTCACCTGTATTTCAAACATAGATTTTGTAGCCTAAGTGTAATGGATCTGATGATGATCGCTTGACGATCGAAACTGGTCATCCTAGTGTTTTATTAATCTCATGTTATTTATTTCAGGATTAGGGCATAACCCATCTCTTTTGGGTACATTCGTGTTGACCGACTGAAAAGCACTAAACTCTTGTTTACTAAGGCAACACTGAAAATATGGCTTCAAACACCACAATGGTTAGGAAGTACAAGAGTGACCCCAGAGCTCATCGATACAAATCTACTGCACAGGAGGACCTGGAGAAGGCTCTAGAGGCTATGAGAAAAGGAATGACGCTCGGAGATGCTGCAGAGAAGTTCCACATTTCGAAATCGGCTTTGCAAAGATATAGGAGAATGGGTCCAGCAGAGCTTCAACACAGAAGAAACAAAGGTGGTCAAACAGCTCTTAGCGAACAATGTGAAATGAAAATAGTGCAAAGTATTGTTGCATGTTCAAAATGGGGATATCCATTAAGTACCTTTGATTTGCGATGTTTTGTGAAGTACCATTTGGACAGGGAAGACAAAGTAGTAAAACGATTCAAGGATAATCTTCCAGGTCCAGATTGGGCTCAGACATTCGTAAATAGACATAAGGTTATACTTGCTCCACGATTATGCCAAAATATATCGCAAAACAGGGCTAAAATTACACCGCAAGATATTAAATGTTATTTTGAAGAGCTAAAACTCACCATTGTGGTGTTCCCCCGGAACAAATCATAAATTATGATGAAACAAATTTGGCTGACGACCCAGGTCGACGAAAGCTTCTGTTCAAGATGGGCTGCAAGTATCCTGAGAGGATTATGAATCATTCAAAATCGAATGATAGTGTGTTGTTTGCTGCTACTGCTGATGGCACCATGTTGCCACCTTATGTCAGATATAAGGCTAAACACCTTTATGATCTATGAAGTGAAGGAGGTCCTGCTGGGACCAGGTACAATAGGACAAAATCAGGATGGATGGATGGCCAATGTTCCCTAGACTGATTTAAGGTGATAGTGATACCATACTTCCGTTGTTTTGAGGGCAGGAAAGTTATCATTGGTGACCAACCTGAGCTCCCGTCTTTCTCCAGCTGTCATAGATTTATGTGAAAAGGATCAAATTGAGTTCATCTTTCTACCACCGAACTCAACACACCTTACACAACCTCTCGATGTCGCACTGTTTAGACCCCTGAAAAGGGCGTGGCGGAAAGTCTTGGAGAATTGGAAAAGTAGAACTGCTGGTAGCAACAAATGTTCAGGAATTGACAAGAAGTATTTTCCTCGACTGTTGAAAGAAACCCTTCACCTGTTATCTCCAGTTATGGAAACACACATATGCTCAGGTTTTAAGAAAACTGGAATTCATCCTTTAAATATGAACAGAGTTCTCGATATGTTGCCGAATGAACATATGGAGAAGATAAGTCTATCAATGACAGCCTAACTGAATTCCTGAAAAATCAAAGGTGGGGTGATAATGGCAGCATTCACAAACACATATGCTCAGGTTTTAAGAAAACTGGAATTCATCCTTTAAATATGAACAGAGTTCTCGATATGTTGCCGAATGAACATATGGAGAAGATAAGTATATCAATGACAGCCTAACTGAATTCCTGAAAAATCAATGGTGGGGTGATAATGGCAGCATTCACAAACCTGGCAGAAAAAGAAAGCTTTATGTACCACCTGGCAGAAGTGTCCATGCACATGACTTAGGGTCACAGAAAGAAGTGGAAGAACAACACAGCAATGTTGACAGTGATAGTGACTACAATGCTGAGTGCAGAGAAGCAAGCACATCAAGGGTCCCTGACCCCTATTCTGAATTACAGTCTGAAGAAGTTGGAGCCGAGTCTGTTCATCAGGCATTACATGTTGGTCAGTGGGTGAACGTGAAATTTGACAGCCTTAAGGGAGATGGAAAATGTTTCATTGGGAAAATCAAGAATGTTGTGCGTGTTGGGGTGACTTACGAGGCATCATTTTTGAGAGAGACTTCCAAGGACAAAAATCTTTATGTTTTTCCAAATGTGGAAAATTCGACCAGGAGCAAATAGTTCAAATAATGAAAGAACCCACAGTTAGGAGAGGCAGACATAGTTTTAAGTGAAGTTTGTGTTCATACTGTAACCTTACCATTTTTCCCCATCACCCATAGTCCATGGTGTATGTTTTCCCTATTTTGTATTTTCAATTTTTATATTTGGCATTCTGTATTTTGTAACATAGTTCTGTGTCCCCCAATAACTTCAGGTGCCACTGGGATAGGGTTGTGCATTTTTCTTTATGACTCCCTATTGACCCCATCCCCGGGGCGAAAAGGGACACTTTTTTATTAATAAATATCTCAATATTCTCAAAAGCTACATTGCTGTTATTTGGTTCAAAAGAGAGGGTGAAATACAACCTTTCACTTCAAAGAGCTAAAGTGTGTAACTTTTCTTGGCCTTGGATTTATTTCTAAAATAATTCAAAATTATGTCCCTATTCACCCCAGTTTACCCGGTACATAGAAATTTCGAGCCTGTTACATTTGTATATGTGACCAGTAATGTCGACGCATTAAATACACCCTTTCTTATATTTTTAGTGAAGTAATTTACTAAAGAGCTACAACATAGACTAACTAACAAAATTCTTTTTCAGACCACCTTCTGCATCGTCCTCCTGGCCATGAGCACCACACAGGCCGGTGTTGTGGCCCCTGCAGCTTATGCTGCGGCTCCGGTTGTAGCCGCCCCCGCAGCGGTGGCCGCTTACGCTCGAGCTGTTCCCTACAACGTGCCACCCTTCGCTTCAGCTATCAACCTGCAGTCCCGTGCCCTGGCCGCACCGTTTCTTGTCGCTGCACCAGTCGCCGCATATGCTGCCGCTCCAGCGCTAGCTTTTCACTGACCAAACTTTTGTACGGGGTTCTCTTGGGTTGCTAAATAAAATGTGCTGAGAAATATTGAAATTACTTGATATTTTTGTCCGTGTGTGTGTGGTCCTCTCTTGTAGCATTCTATTTGCTGGAGCAATTTCAGTGAAACTTGGTAAAGACGTTATATGAAAATAGACTATATTAGTTCTTCACGGAAACACCCCTCGTGGCACATCTCACGAAACTCCGAGACCTGACTGCAGCTACTGGTTCCTCTCATGGAAATTTTATGGTGGTCATGTTAAGAACATCAGAATTGCTCAGAACTCATGGATAATGGCATATGGCCTTCATTAACGCGCCATTGTTCTGTAATGTACACTACAGTATGGCGATGTGTTACACAAGTCAAAAACATCCCGCAGTTTTGAGATTCTGATTGAATCCCTCAGAAGTATTACATTGTCGTACACGTTTACTCACCCAACCGAGATTTGTTGAATTAAACAGCTGGCAGATGTGGTGCAGAAGAGTGTGACGCTATTGAGAAGAGTATGCCAAACCATTACAGTGAAATTCACTTCCAATTAAAATTCAGAAAGCCATCTTCAGTGGACACGGGTTACACATTAATACTCACCGAAGGAAATGTAATTCTGGTCTGAGGGTTTAAAAGGGGAACTCTAACAAGGGAACTGTCCATACGGTCATATCGAAACCGACAATGATATTTCGTAGAGATGACGAGGAAACCATTAATTAGCGATGTACAAAATATTAGCTGCCATTTCAAACTGGAAGGTCCTGAAATCGGCACGGAGATTCCTAATAGGATTACACACGCTAGCATATAGCTCGACGTGGACAGCCCTGGTGACCAGCTGAAGCGTGCGCGTAACCTTGAGCGCTCTGTGCTCACATGTTCCTTTGAGAGAGCAGTCATGAATCGGGCTAATGTTCTATCTAGAGTATGCATTACGTTATTTCCGTGAAAAAGATGCTTGATGAAATTTAATTCCTTTTAGAGAAACAATTAAAATTAAAACGTAAAAAATAAAATTTGATGAAAAAATCAAAATTGAAAATAAATATGCTGGCAAAAATTAAATTAATAATCTTATAAAATTACAATCAAAATTTAAATAAATAAGCTTACAAAATTAGAATTATACATAAAAATTATACAAAAATAAAATAATAATATATAAATATAAAAATTAAAAAGATAACACAAATAAAATTAATAAATTAAAATTAGGATAAAATAATTAAATAAATACAAATAAAATATATTAATAATAGTTCTGTCCTATAAAGGGTTAATACAGTACATGTTATTCAGATAGCTAATGGTAGTGATGTGATAGTGTATGGTGACAATGAAACAGGGGAGGGAGAAACTATGTTGTTGATGTTGCTGTTTATTTTAGGTGCTGCGACATCGTGGTCATATATACAGTATATATATATATATCCCGTACGTATCTGCAAGAAGAAGACGAAAAAGATCTAGTCGCAAAGAAATTTGTAGAAGTAGCTACAGAGCGAGTTTTAGACTACACCCATTCTTAAATATACAACACAGATCAGAGTGGTTTCGTGCACGAAATGAAAGCGAAAGGGTCTCTATCGTTTGTTGGTGAGAAACATACAGAAACAGTTGCTCATCAGTTCCTCCACTCACCCATTCGTACACAATTATACCTACAATTAGTATGCCCGGTACACTTTTCCCAAAATTATTCACTGTACTACAGGAGGCAACTCGAACTTTCGGTCCGAGAGTTTCCAAAGAAATGTTTCATACCAGAAATATAATTGTAACAGCCACAAAATCAGGAAAAATGGGGAAAAAAGAATTAAAATATTGGTTTAAAGAATCTTTTCTCCCATTTGTGGAAGAGAAGTGTTTGCTACTGTTAGATTCCTGGGCTACTTATAGTGATAATAAAATGTCTTGAGGACATTCCTCCAGGCAACAGTATAGAAATTCTCCAGATTCCTCCCGGCACTACAGGGAAAATACAGCCCATGTATAAGTTTTTCTCCCGGCGATGGAAAGCTTTGTATCGCCGTTTAACAGACATTGTGTCGGCTTGTGAAGACGTTGAGTGTGATGTATATGAGAGAAACAGCGTACTGAAAATGCAATCCTTCATTCATTTTCAATTTTCTTCCCCACGGTTCAAGGACATGGTTAAATATTCGTGGTTCGCAACCAATTAGGCCTACACAACGGGAGAGACCTTCCGAGGTCGAAGTGCCTGCGAAATTTTGCCTTCAAATAAGTACGGAAAACTGTGAAGAACAATGTGGCCTCAAAGTGCATACCTTCGTTGTGCATGGTGCCAACAATATTTCTACGATTAATGAACCTCATTTATGTTTCACATTCGTTCCTTAACAAGGAAGTGTCCTTGGCGCGTGGTAGCCTGCCAGTTCGTTCTCTCTCTCTCCAGCACTACTGCAACTCCACTCCGCTGTTCGCCGCACGAGCCAGCAAGATGCAAGGGTTGTCCAGTATTTGCGTTGTCACACGGATTTTGTATCAAGATTTCGATACCTTCCAGTTCGAAATGGCAGCTAATTTTTTGTACATCGCCAATTTATGGTTTCCTCATAATCTCTACGAAATTTCATTGTCGGTTTCGATATGCCCGTATGGACAGTTCCCTTGTAAGCCTCCTGAGGCGAAATTGAGATGTACGTTCAATTCCCAGCTAAGCCATCCTAGAAGTGATTTTCCGTGGTTTCCCACTTCTATTCCCGGCAAATGCTAGGTTGGTTTCTAACACAAGGACACGACCAGCTCTTTCCCAACACTAGCACCAATTATCAATACACACACTACTGCAGTCACTACTGTACAGTATCACAGGGTATCAGATAAATTCTACACACGCCCACGTAAAAGGGGGCTCATTATATGAAACCACAAAGTAATATTAAACTCCAGACAGCAAAATGTCAGCCGCAATAATGCTGTCTACTTTTGGGCTTATAGTAAATCTACGTTGCAAAAACATATCAATAGACCAATATTGCGTATCTAAACAGTTCGGCGAATGGTAAGTTATTAGTAATATGCGGAAGATGTGAACAAATTACCTACGTTGGCCTTCAAACTAATCACCGTTTGCCTTGTCGCGTAGTGACTAGCACTCTTTGCCCTGGTTTGAATCACGGCTCTGCCAAGAAATTTAATTCTGGTCTGAGGGCCGGAACTGGGTTCACTCAGCCTCGTGAGGCAAAACTGAGAAGAGGTGGGTTAGATTCCCACCTCCGTCATTCTGGAAGTGATTTGCAAATGATTTTCCGTGATTTTCCACTTCTACTCCAGGCAAATGCGGGGATGGTGCCTATCTGAAGGCGACGACCGTCACCTTCCCAAACCTCATCTGAATTACAAATGCACACACTAATACAGTCATCACAATAACACAGCCACACACACCCAAGTTCATGGGGCTGATATCCAATATGTCCTAAACCCGTAAAATGAATTAACAACAACGACACAGGTCGAAAGGCCCCTCGATTAATTAACAACAACAACAACAACAACAAATTAATCACCGCTCATCACAACACAGTTTTGGCAACGGCTATGCAGAATCAGGGAAATGACAGTTAATGCTTCTATATGAATAAATAGCAGAACGACTGTCCTGGGTTGTCTTTAATGAATGCAACATTCAGAGTTTATCTCATAGTCATGAGTTCCATTTGGATGTTGCCATCCTTGTCAAAGATGACGATCAGCATTGATTTGACCTTCGATATTCGCAGACAACTCTTTCTGGATTGCTGTAAATAGCATTACATCGATTGCCACTTGGATTCCGGATCCAACTGGTATCACTTGTGACAATAGATTGCTGAATGGATGGATGAATGATCCAGAGGTCTCCATTCTTTTTGCTTTTTACTCATCTGTCGGTCTGTTGCACAAATTGGGCACCGACCCTTTCGCTTAGCAAAATCCTCACGGGCGATGGTGTCCACCATGCCCTTTATCACCAGTCCATGATCAGTCTCTTATCTTATGTCAGCGCATGTCACACTCGATGGATCATGTCCGGGGGGTGTGCTTGCCAACGGCTGGCCCGAATGTGGCACATTCATAGTCATTTTTCTCCCGTATCGAAAGCGTTTGAAGAAATTTTTTGACCATGGCTTCCGTTCCGTACACTTGTATCATTATTTCATACATCTCAGTCGCAGTTTTCTCCTATTCTAACAGAACTTGATGTTCACTCGTTGCTCCATTACACTGTGACTCGAGCTCGCACACGGACTATGTTTGACTGCCCGCAGCAAGCACTCCCTGACCTCCATGTGTACTCTTAACTAGGTGGATCTACTGTACTTGCCATGTCTCTGGATAGGCAGATGTATGCTTGCGTACGTGGCCAATGTATCTCCTACGGCACCTCCCTATTCACTGAACGTTTCAGCACATAACCTGGATCGTCACTGCGCTTGCAAAACCCAACATATGACAATAGCGTTAGCTTCTATTCGTTCTCTTAAACCTGGTCATGCTTGCCAGTCCTATACCAGGTGAATCAGCTGTCCCCAATAATATTGTTTTATGCAGTCCAACTAACGCGTGTTGGCAGAATGGTCGATATTTCTCTGCTTGCATCCCATGTGGTACTAACGCAGTGCAAGTATATCTCGCAAACGATACTGAACTCTATTATTTTTCATTCGTATTAGTCTGTGGTCACATCAAGCGAAAAATAATAGAGTTCAGTATCGTTTGCAGGATGAGCTTGCAGTGCATTAGTACCATACGGCATGCAAGCAAAGAAATATCGACCTTCCTGATAACAACGCTATTATTATGGGCAGCTGATTCACCAGGTATAAACGAACTGACCAATACACGTCCTAAGCAAGAACTTACGAGATTGCTATGCGGTACTGTACAGAGTGGGTAACAAAGGCCCGGAAGACGTGGAAAACGTGCAGTAAAAGGTATGTTGTTAGGAATAAAACCGAAGGAAAAGCGTACCACACTCGGCAACACAAATCCTCACAGACGAAGGTGTGCTCCATGTATTTGCTAGCATGGTAACAATGCGCTTCATAGACGTAATGAACCCGTGACCGGGAGCAGTCATGTCATTTGAAGAGTTTGAGTGAAGTGCCACGCTGCATTTTCAAACGAGCGCCGTGAGAATGGGGAGCCAGTCCGCTGCTGAGCGCGAGTGTGCAGCGAATTACGAGCCATCGAATTTGCCAGAATATCTGACTAAAGCTTATCCCGTTGCCCAACAGAGGAGATGATTACGTTATAGAATAGGCCTGAATTATATTATGGAACTGAAAAAAGAATTTCATTTCTATCGTCATGCGTTCATTAGATTTGAATAAAAGAAGCTTTGGAGCATTTCGACATCTGGACCTTAAGCCACACCTAGCACGCAGCAGCTAGCTTTGTGGCAGTTCTCTTCGCGTCAGATATCTGTGCGTGAGCATTATCTTCGCTAGCAGTCTACGTTGTTGTTGCGTGAAGTACTAAGTCCAACATGTGTGTGAAACATTGAGACAATCAGAAGAATAGCTTTTCTAGATGTTTCTATGCAGTGAAAATTGAAATGAATATGGACTAAACTCCGAAGAGGGGTTAGGTGAGATGGAAGCCAGAGGAAGGAAGCAGATGTCGGATCATGAACATCCATGATGGGCTATCAAATGGAAAGCTGTCCGAAGCCGTTGCCGACCCCAGCCAGGGATTGAGGCAGTGTGCTATGGGGTGCCCGAATCTACAAATGGAGGAACTGGACCACACCATGCGTAGTCGAGCCGATAGCCTAAACGATGACCTGCGGAATCTAAAGTAAGACCATCCCATGTCTTAGTAGTTTATCTAGCGTAGTCATGCGTATCCAAGCTTAGTTCCATGTATCCAAGCTTAGTTCTATTTATTCTAGCTGAGCATATACCAGGTATTCTTCAAGTATTTTCTTTTCAAGTTCTGCCCAAGTGGCAAATGCTATTCAGATATTTCCCAGTCTTATTTATTTAGTGAGGTTTCGTGACAGTCATGGCATGCTTTATTTTGACATTCAAATACGCTTCGTGATTCTATATAGTTCTGTGACAATATATTTTTGGATCTATTCCTGAGTTAAATATGAGTGATATAATTCGAACTGTAGTCTTCATGCCATTTTCTTGTTTTCAAATTGAAGCATCTGTATCAGTTTACCTTCGAATGGGTTCAAGTGAGAATAATTATACTAATTATGTTTATAATCTCTCATGGCACATAGCAAAATTGTTACCGGAATAACACTTATCAGAGATATGAAATATTATGAGAGATAATAATGATAATAATCACAGCTTGAAATTATTTATTATAAATCAGTGTTAAGATCTGTGACTAATAGCTGACCGACTGAAGATTTTTCATATTTTCGAATTTCAAATTCTCATTATTGTGGTAAACCAAAAAATTCCTTTTGAGTGGTTTTTGATATTATTTTAGGATGAGTTGTGACAATGATTAATGAAGTTGAATTTTGCACTTTCTGGAGGCGGATGAAGCCTCATTTGAACGGGCATGTCGAGGGCATCAAGCATAGTGGTTTGAGAATTTATATTATGAAAATTGATGTTGCTATTTGATTATATGGAGCTGTGTTAAATAGGTTGTGCAAAGTTGTGAGTGAGAATGATTTATTAGAAGGGTTATAGCCTATTTGAAGTTAATTATGTCACGACACAATGACATCGAGCTACTCAGAAAGTGGTCTTTTTGGTATTGAGAATTAGTATTCTACATGAGCATATTTTTCCAGTACAGCCATGTTATGATGGGAGTGTGAGTGAATTAAGGTTGAGCAATCTATTAGTTGAATATCTAAAATACCAATTTAGAAGGTTATTGTCGAGTGTCGACTTGCATTAATATCTGATTTCAAGCAGGTTTATTATGATGATTTGCGTGCAACGATTAATAAGTGGTCAAGAGTTGAAAACAAGTGCGAGTGTTAAATACATGACCCGTGTGAATAAGGAATTAGTGAATGGTCAGATTGTGTGGACACGATTGAACACTTATTTATTTAAAAATACATTATTTATTTAAAGTGAAGGTTCACAAAGTTGTTTTTTTTATTAGGAATCTCAGGGTAAAGGACTCTATTTTACAACCCTGTTAGGCAGGAGTGCATTTATATTTTTGTGTGTGATAATTTTATTTGAATAAAAGTGGAGTGTTTTTAAAGAATTTTTTGTTCGTCCTTTCCTATATTCACGCGTGGAACTCGAATTCGGTTTGGCACCAGTTTTCTACCCAGTTTTCTCCAAGAGTTTTCCGAGTCTCGTGCTCAACCGATTTCGAGTTTCATGCATATGTGGGCGTTGGTCTCCGAACAAACGGGTACAGTACACGCAAATGTAAATGCCCGCCAAAGCTAATGACCTTGACGAGGCATCCCCACCCTCCAGCCATGCTTGATACAGCTCCCCCTTCGGCATCCAATCACGTACCAGCCCTGTTCTGTCCACGTTCGGTGAGTAATAATCCTTCTTACGGAATGTACTGCGCTTGAGAGGTGCACAGTTACCATTAAATATTTCTTGTAGGTTATTTTTCATTTGAATTACTACTAGAATAAGAATGTATTTTAAAACTATTAGTAAGACTGTCATAATAGTCTAGTGATTCGATACTTATATTTAAAATATGGTGTTCATTCCAGACTTAAAGCATGCTACAATGCACCTTGTATATCTTGTATAGAATAATTACTTCAAGTTTCAGAAACAAAATATAATTGGAATCACCTGTATATGCAGTGAGGTAATTAACAAGAAGAACATTAATGAATCATAAGAGACAACAAAATCGTTATTTTGCACCGTACACACCTTGGAAGCGTACAGTTACCAATAATTGTGAAATTTGTGAATTAGCCATTCCAGGGTTTGAAGCAGGAAAAGTCGGCTGGGGTTCACTCGTCAGTTACTTCATGTTTTGGTTGTAATGCGAGGCCGAGGTGTTACCAAGTAGGCCTATTGTGTGTAAATATCGCACATACACATTAACAAATTTGAGAAACTTAATCAAGATAACACGTGAAAGACTCATGGCCAGCTTTTATTCGGATGAAGGACAAGCGAAGATCTGTTTCGTGGAGGAGAGAACCTGTCCAACTTCATGCCCGTCCCTTCCACTCATGCACACGTGAAATTTGTAGTGCTGTTGTCAGACGGATTGGTCTCCCACAAAGCAATTGCAATAACATGGCTTGCCCTATGCAAATGAAACCCAGATCTCATTTGCCGTGTTGTTACGCTGCACAACACAGTGCGAACACAAAGTACGATTAGCCTGTCTGATATGTTCAAGTATCGTAACAAAACCTTGTTTTTCGCAAGGCCAGCTGGTAAATGTCAGTATAAGCTTTGTGTGATCTGGGTTTTCCGTATGAGATGAAATATGGGCATTATGTGACACCAGAGACGAACATCCCGAGCTCACAACAACACAGGTTCTATTAAGTGAATATATGTTAGTGAACGAGGCCTCTTCAAAGATTATTTTGCCTATTCATCGGCTTGAAATGCCTGGATTTTGTACGGGGGACTATCCACTCAATGGACTGCTGTTATATATTTGTTTATACATCATTTCTATTAAAATGTTCGGATTTGGTGCGATACGCTTAAAACGGTATTAGCCTATATGGACAACTGAAATACAATAAGTAGTTCCGTGAAGAACTAAATAACCTATTTTCATATATCCCACTGGTCTTTTCCTTTAAAACTCTCCTGCCTATAAAAAGATTTTCCCTGTGATATATTAAGATGCTTTTACTTCAAACCTAGGCTATGTCTTCAGCAATATAAAAATGAGGTTCTAAAATTTCCTACTGATGCATCTAAATCCTTTATACGGCAAACGACCGGGGGTTAAAATATATTTTTTATTTTTTGTTCATTTGTAATTGAGAGTGATTGAGGGGTACGAATATGGAACTGTTTTATGGGTGTTTATTCTATTTAATGAAATATGGGGTGGGAAATTATTCTCCCACTGGGAATTCCAAACAGTATGCTTTCTTATGTGGGCAATGAGTTAATAATTTCCCACCTACAAATAATGATGACACTGTACTTATCACTCAATAATGAGGTTTATTTAACATGATAGGCCTATAGTATATACAAAACAACCATCACGCTCTATCATTTAAAAATACTGGGAGTCTGAATTATCACTTGGTATCCCAATCAACCAGGCTCTAATTTTCCTGTCCAAACTCAGGCATGAGTAGTGATCACCCTATAGCGAACATCAAAATAAATATCATCCTCTATCAGCACCTTTTACACTCAATTTGGAAACCAATTCTTCAGAGAGACACGTTTATGCAACATGAGCACTCGCACACAAAAATATGGCCCAAGCATTACAACTATCTCCCACACAACACAAGTTCAGTGACCTATATCATCTTTGCCGAAAACTGCAAATTATATTTCAAGTATCTTCTATCTTCAATAAAGGCACCTTTTTCTGAAGGAAGTAGGAGACTTCTACTATTCAGGAAGCAAATTTGAACTCAAATACTGATCCCATATCAAGCTTTCTCCACCATGTTTCACTAGTAAGCATGTTGGACCACGTGGATGGGTGACCAGTTACATCATGAGGAAAGCCGGGCGAGCCAGTGTATAATGCGTGATTTTCCGAATACAGCTGTGGTTCCATCTCGCCTTTCCGCAAAGGGCGTGTGAACTCATAGAATTCCAGATCTCAAGGATCTCCAGGACTGCGGTATGTCAGCGAACTTCATATTTTGCAGCTACAGTATGTATGTCTACCCCTTATTATTCCCATTTTCCAACGGGGTCGGGGATGAGATGCGATGGAAGTCCTTGTGGCGATGGTTTTTACGGCCGGATGCCCTTCCTGACGCCAACCTCATGAGAGGAGTTAATGAGAGATGAAATGAATGATGGTGAATGAAACTGGGCAAGGATGTGGAAGGAAGCGGCCGTGGCCTGTCAGAAGGTACCGTCCCAGCATTTGCCTGGTGTTGAAAATGGGGAAACCATGGAAAACCATTTCAAGGACGGCCGACGGTGGGGCTCGAACCCACGCGTCTACCGAGTCAACAGAGAGCTTGGCCCCATGACCTAATGCTGAGCTTTAGCCAGCGTAGCCACTGCTGTCGGTATTCTGCAGCTACAGTATTAGGTATGAAATGAATAATGAAACTTCCAGTTACATGTATATCTAGGGTTGCCAGATGTGCCGTTTTGCCCGGAACAATTCCGTTTTTTCTTGTTTTGTTCCGAGTTCCGTTTTAAATCTTTAACGGAACGCCAAATATTCCGTTTTTGGTTAGTTAGATAATACCTAGGTATATTCAATTTCGCAGCAATTTTCAAATGTCCCGCTTGAGAATTGATTGTATTATCTAGCTTGTTTTCTGGTGGTACAGGTGCAAGTTTGAAAGAGAAAATGAAGAATTGTTCACATATTACAATTATGACGAAAATTGTAGTGAATTTTATCAGAAGGTACTTACAAATAAAAAATCCTTGCAAAGGGTCGTTCAAATGAAAAGCATTTGTAAGTTGCTGGTGTCATAGGCCTATATGATATGCCAGCAATATCTAGTTTTAATTTTATGTATTTGATTATGCAATGCATATTTAATACATATGTGTATTATTTATTACAACATTTAACAGCCTTGATTAAAAAGAAACAATGTTTTGGGACGCGTGTTCCGTTTTTCCATGCTTGAAATGTGGCGACCCTATGTACAGTATATCTGCTGTTGTATGTATGAGTCAAGTTACTTCGCGATATCAAGTAACGCCGTTATAAAGCGAATTTCCTCTATCTCGACGAAGGTTCAATTCCGAAAGTTCTAAGTTTTTACCAACAGATGGCAGTAGAAACCAGGAATCCAGGAAGCCCTTGCGCTCTCTTTTGGCCAACTCGAAAACGTTTTAAAAAATATTCTTAGAGAGTTGACTTTTCAACAAGTGATACATATCCAGTGAAACCAGTGGTGAAGATTTTAATTTCTTATAAACAGCTGTTTCATTGTACAAGTTTCATTTTAACACCTGTCAGAGATAAGATATAGACCATTCGCATATAAAACGTACATGCATGTAGTGTTACGCATGCAATGTGTGTGAGCTTAGCAATATGTTCGTTTTTCATAGGTTGGACGCAGACATGGCGCCAAAACGGAATAAAGAATCTCGCTCCTGCACAGCTGAAACACTTAAAGAATTATTGCGGTTGGTAAAGGAAGAAGGATGGTCAGTATACAAGGCCATTAGACGTGTTAGTAACCCGTGGAATACACTGAAAGATTATTGCATACATATTTAGCCGATCCAGGAAGTACAGCCCTTGCAAAAGTTGGAAAGCCATTCGTTATGCCATCTGAACTTGAATTGAATATAGTGTGTCAAGAGAGAGACAATAGATCGGTCTAGGCCTATTTCCAGACCCTAGAATAATGCTGATGATGGTTGTGGTGCGTGCGGTGGCTCCCCTTGCGGATGACGCCAAGAGGAAGAGTGGAGTGGAGCCGAAAGGATTGAGTACCAGTTTTGTAATGTCTGGTACCTACAATGTCTATTTTATATGTGATAGGTGCGAGGGATCAGATAGTGACTAAGATGGGCCAAGAAGACTTAAAATATGTTAAATGGATTGTTTTTTTTTTTTTTTTTTTTTTTTTCAATATAAAAATATTTTGTTTAGTGAATTGTTTCAGTATGGGCAATATGGGATAATATAAACTTATAGATACGATTTGAACACTTTCATTACATTAAACATTAGTTTTCACGCTTAAAGAGTACGCTGAATGGTAATCACCATGCTATCACGGAGTAACTTAAACACTAACACGGAGTAACTTGAATATCACGGCGTTACCTACTTCTACTACTGGAATTTAGTAGGTAATACCATGAAATAACTTATGGATATATGTAAGATATATGCCAGAAATGTTCCGTAGGGTGTCCCTCTTTAACATGAAACGAATCAAAATAACTGAAATTTAAAATTTCTGAAATAGTAACAAAAAAAGCTTAGTATCACGGAGTTACTTAACTTTATCCTATGTAATAGGGCACGTGGCTATAGAAAGTGCTCTTTGTCCGAAGGACTCTTGACGCACGTTGTCACAAAGTGGAAATGTTCCGCAAAAAGACTTGAGTTATTTTTATCTGTGTCATCTCCGTTGTTCCATGATCACGTGCCTTCTCCACGGCATCGGCAGTGCAACGTACGTGAGTGAAGATGGTGCGGTAAGCTCAACACGTGCTACTGCCCACTACGTAAACTCATTCATTTACATTTCACCATTTCAGATACCATTGATGACACCTCTTAAAACATCTTTCATTTTATTCTGTTATAGTTGAACTCTTTTTCTTAGGTTCCCAACTCTAATTTGAACATGTTTTACGATTCAACTTCTTGAACGTGGAAGAACAAATGAAGGGTACAGGGAAAGAAGAGGCTAAGTCATAATTTTAACATGTTCAGTAAATGGTGTTTAAAGAGTTAAACTCTGTATACTAAATTTACTTTAAAAAATTATAATCGGTTATATTTATTTATTTATTTATTATCCTACGACCTATATAATTCTTAAACCACATTAATTTACATCGTGAGTAAAAAATATTATATGGTTGGAAAGATAAACATATGACCCTTTCTGCCCTGGTGCACTATTTCTTCTTTTCCCGGTATACTTGGACCTAAATCTTTGTTTCCAAAACCACCTTGGTATTGTTTAGGACCAGGAAAGAACTTCCCATTAAGATAAAAGAATAAAAATACTTAAAAATGTACCCTGCACCCTTCAAATGTATTTACAGTGATAATGTTGAGGTTCTTAACTAGTCAATTATTTCAGTCCCGGATTTATTTTAAAGTAAAATGTTTTCCCTATTGTTGATGATCTTCATTTTGACCTCAAACGCAAGGTTAGTGTTTAACTCTTTTTATCGCTGGAATCGCGAAAATTACCGGCTATATACTGACAAGGGAAGTATCAGGTAAGACAAGTCGAAACCTATATTCAAATTTTGTGCACGCAATCTTTGCACTATAAGAAGACAACGTGCGGAAAATCAGCCACCAGATTCAACTGCCAGGCTCCGAAATCATGTGGCGAATCTCTCATATAAATCAATGGGAAGTAGCGAGTACCGTACATGTTGGAACGGACAGCCCTGACGGCTCAGGCACTGGGAAGCAGCCGCACGCTCCAGTCAACATATACGCCCCGCCACGCGACTACTTCGAGTGCCAGGGATGTCCAGCTCCGCCAGCCGTCATGTATGAGTACCAGGATGTCAGGTACGATTTTGGAGCCTTGCAGTTCAATCCGGTGGCTGATTTTACACACGTTGTCCTCTTATAGTACAACGATTGCGTCCACAAAGTTTCAAGATCGGCTTCGACCGTCTTACCCGATACTTCCCTTGTGAGGGCTGCCCCCAACAGTTACGGAAAACAGAAGTGTTGCGGCAAGGATACCATTGCAAATACTGTACCTTTAAGTTAAAGTAGAAGGTATCAATTTTGGGACAATGGCGATATTTCGTTTGTTAAAGTAGAGAATGACATGCTGCCTGGTTGTGTCTTGTAAGGTTTAACCCTGGAGTGGTTCTTGACCCGTAGTTGGCTGTGAGATTCGAGTGTTCTATGTGGCCCATTGCATCGCGCATAAAACCATGTTGGTAAACGTTTGAAGGGCTGCCTATAACAACGTTCTAACTGATGAAAATGTTGAAGAGTTACGCTTCAGTGAAAGAGACGTACTTTATGTATGGTCTGTCAAGCACTATTGCACAGATAGCCACGCTGTGCAAAAGTCCTCGCGGACGGAGTGTGTTGCGAGGTAAAATGCATTCTGGTCAAGCTCACCACTGCACTTTAATGCGACCTTGGCCGAGCTGATCATTTCTGACTGGCTTGTTTCTCCACTGAGGTGAAGGGGAGGGAAGGTTCCATTTGACTAAGAAAATTATGTTTCCATAAAATACATAAGTATTCGCACTGGGTGTCCATAAGGACAGAGTGCAGCTACAACAAATGAACAATTAAATCAAATATATAGATATGATGATGGTGATGATGATAATTGTTGTTTTAAGGGGCCTAACATCTAGGTTATCGGCCCCTTGATATAAAGATAAAAAGAAAGGAAACACATCTATTGAATTGACCACAACAGCGAACAGGATTAACACTTCAGAATATCGGCGTGATAGATATGATGCTAATTGTCGTTTTAAGGGGCTATCGACCCCTAATGATTTGGATGATATGGAAATGAAATGGAAACTAAAGCTATAGACTTAAAGGTAAAACTAGCTACTGACTTACACACAAGAAGAAGAGATGGAAAACAAAAGAAGAATACGGAGACAGGAGGAAAATAAATGCCTTGAACCCTCAAAGTATGAGAATTGAGAGACTTGGAAGAAAAGAGAGCCGTGAATGGCCGGTAGGTTAGGGAAAGAGTGAGGGACTTGGAAGAAAGGAGAGCCGTGAATGGCCGGTAGGTTAGGGAAAGAGTGAGCGACTTGGAAGAAAGGAGAGCCGTGAATGGCCGGTAGGTTAGGGAAAGAGGTGGGAGTCCACTCCAGAGGCATTAAAAAAAAGCGAAAAACCGGACCCAGCACAAGAATCCTCGGGGTCGCCAACTCCCAAACTCACCATCCGCGAGCCCTTGAGTGGTGGGGCTACACACACCGTGAATCTCTTAGGGCGTTGTGCAGAAGACAAGAGATATCATGAAAAGAAAAGAAGAGGTCTGACCGTTCGAAGAATGGGGGATCAGGAAAGATGAGACAAGGGTCTATTAAGGCGTGAAATTGAAAGACTTGGGGAGCCTCGAATGCCCTAATACCGTCGGGGTCGGAAGAAAATAGATGTTGGCCAAGGGAGGTCGACATGAATGAGGACAGAAAGGAGCCCGGCTCAAGTAAGTGGAGTCCCGTGGTCGCCAACTCACGTCCCACTTGTCTTGAGCCCCTGGAGGGAGGCGTGGTAGAGCGAGTTAGAACGTGATCAAGTTATATACAGTATTGTTGCTCCTTATACTCGTCACCTGTTATATCGGTTATCTGTAGAGTGACTACCGGTACTTCTTCGGGCCAGCCAAGCGAGGAATCGCACTACAGTAAGCTCTTTCGTTTTATTGAACTCTTTCGCAGTGTTGTTCTTTTCATCGCGTCTGATTTTCAGCTTCTAATGAGGATTATTTTTGTCCCTTAAAATTTGTTTTAATTGCATTTGTTTGTTATTTGTGATAACTTTACTTTTGACATTTTATTCTTCTTCTCTTGGCTCTTCCTTTCCCTTCCTTTTGTCATGCATGCAACCTGCACAACACTCAAAGACAATGAGGGGAAATGGGGGGCGGTTTGCCCTAGATATGAGCAGGCTCGAGGTTTCCTTCCCTCTCTCAGCTGTATTAGACAATCCGTATTGTCTTATGAGTTGTGTGGTTGGCCTCCACAGGGTGTGAGCCTCGTGGGCTCTCAGGGGTCTGTACTTCTACATACTCACCCCATGGGTGTCCACATATAAGCAGCTACAGTCTCTGGCGATCCGAACATGTCCTCGGACACTCCCGGCAGTAAAAGCCATACGCTAAAAAGAAAAAAAAAACTTCTACATAATTGTTTGCTTTCTCTCTGGGCAATAATTCATGTAATATTGTATCATTTCACCACACAACCTCATGTTCAATGCTCCGGCAAGCGTAAATCGTCCGGTAATCAATGGCTACTTAAACACTTGAGGGATGGAACATGGCATGGATTTTGCTTTTAACACTACATAAAAGACACACGGTTCAATGGATACTATTATTTAATTACCATACAAGATATGCAAGATGGCACAAACATGGATAATTTTATTTAATATAAGAAAGAATTTTACAAAATAAAAAATAAATTAAAAAAACTAAATTCCACTTTCCAAAGACAAATTAGCACAACTAATATAGCAACCAGGATAACAGGATGATCACACTTGTTAAATACAATTCAAAGTTGTTACTTGGCAACCTCACCTAATATTCAGAAATGGACTGATCACGTCAACTGAAGTTAAATCGATTTCATTACATGATTTGTGCTACAAATCGTTATCTCACCACTGACCCTATGTCAGTGATTCCACTCATTTACTATGATCAGTTGATTCTTGTTTACTTAATTTAATTTATTATGGCTTCATCTCAGCTTCATCTTCTGCGCATCTCACACACTAAATTCTGAATGAATTAGCACATTGCCATCGAAATTCATTGTATATTGACATCATACAATAATAATGATTACATTGCATATTTTTATTTGGAATATCATTGTTTACCTTTTTAATCTATATCGTTGTTTTAGCATAAATAAATGAGTACGAAGCATCCATAGAATATTAACATTAAAGAACCTTAGATGAGGGCCGGATGATATTGAACCCATTATCCACAGGCTGTATAAAGGATTCTAATAAATTATTCATCATCAATTGATACATTTCTGCAGACAGCAGTTATGAGAGCCAGACGGAGTTGGGAAATGTTGAGAAACCAGTGGCAGAGAGAACACAAAGGTTTAAGCTCCTGTGGTATTTAGAAAGTAGCATAGAAATCATGTCCCATAGGACAGGTGCAACTTTTAGCGCGAAGAGAGGCTTGGGTACGCACAAATCGGCTTGTTACTATGAGAGTTGGCGCCAAGAAGAAAATTGAATGCTACGATGTGAATGGTCAATCTTCACGTTAACCACTCCTTGTGGGAAGAATACAAGTAAGAGCTCGCGAAGATCTACAAGAGTCTGATCCAATAATATCAAGACGCCCTGTTTAAGCAGCAACTCGGCGTTATAACGCATCCTGGTGAATTAACGCGGGAGTTATCTACGGATTAATTCCACGATCGATTCGAGCTAGCTACAGCATAATTGTAACCTCCACATTGCTACGAACTCAATGATACCAATCGCATGCTAGTCTGATAATTATTATGGAATATTTTTCCATAAATCCCCTTCCATGCCTACTCTAGCCAGTTTCATTTATAAGTGGTCCAGGAAGCTTCGAGAGAGGACTTTTACTTCAGCGTCTGAGGGCGTAGGGCTTTTATTCAAGCGTCTGAGGACGTGAGACTTAACTTCTAATTTAAGTGTCGTGGACACTCTGCATATTTTTCATGTGTGTGAACATGGAACATTTTCGTCAAGTTATAAGTGTAACTACAGTGATTTATTTGTAGTCCCAGTACTACCAGATAGGGCGAGTTCATCGAAATAATTCACCAATAGACAGTCAAGGAATTTAGTACTTGATCGGTGAATTTAATAAGAAATATATCGTGTGTGTATCTGACAAACATTATTTTAATTCAGCACGAGATGACGTCTAGGAACGAGGGCGGATCTTGGAACCAGCAGGTCATTTGCCAGAAGATGTCAATGGCGAGCTAAGCATTTTAAAGGAGTGATGGCTGGAGATGTTTTCCTGACGCTGTTCTAAAGGAATGAGTACAAATGAATTTATTTATTTATTTATTAAATCAGCTATGGTTTTATGGGGCGTATTTTTGTAGATATGTGTTTGCTTGTTTTGTAATGTAGATTCTTAGTTCTTGTTTACTGACACATTAAGTATGGGACAAGCTGAGCGCTTTGTATATTGTAGATATTGTGATTTTGTTTGGTTCAAGTATACGGGGCTATATGCGCAGCTCATGCTCGCATTCGCTTGCGTAAATCGCGGTCAAGCATTGTAATTCGGAAGTATGCCTTATATCAAAAATGGAACTGAATTAATTTGAGATTAAAAATAGAATTTGGAGGGTAAAGATTATTTGTGAGCAGAATTTATGATGGATCAGGATTATTTTGATTTGCTTTTCTAGCAAGTCTGTACGGCATGGCACTCTTGCACCCGAGTTTGTTGTTTATTTTGTTTGATGTGTCTATGGACGCAATGCAGGATGATCTGTTTTGAGCCGACCCAGATGGTATGTTTATGAGTGAGCCAGTCCCAAGCTTTATGGTGTATGATGTGATTTTATGATGTGTTCACGGGAAATATATCATTGAGATTATTCCGGCTTGCTGCACATCAGCCCAGTTCATAACCTCGTGAGGCTGAGCTTGAGGTAAATATTTGTGTTTCTTGCCATCCAAGTGGATGAGTGAGATATGTCTTTTCGCGTTTCCAGATGGATAACGGGATCAGTGTGGTCCCATAATTCACATAATTTTCAGTCATTAAAAACTTTTTATTCTACTTGTTATTCATTTTATTTCTAGTATAGCCTCTGTTATGGACCTTTCTATTCATTAGAGCATGTTGTTTTAGCGAACTTTGCTTTGAAAAGCATTCAGGACTGAGCACGACCCCGTAGAAAGAATCTTGATAAAACACTGCTTTATTGAAGGGTGCATAGACAAGCTGGCGCGCCAAGGTGGGGCTAGTTCGTTGCTAGTTACTGCTAGAACACGTTGGATAGTGAGCATAGATCTAGTAGATCAAGCTGTCGCGAAAATGTGGTGTTCCACTGATATATGGGACTGTTTGAAATCACCGGAAGTGATATTTTGTTAACGTTAATACGGCGAAGAGGAATACCGCCAAGAAAATGGAATATACGGTAGAATCACGAGTTTGCAAGTTAAATACGATTCACGTTGTGTTTATTGATGTAATTACTAAAGTAGTGTACGTGAAATCGGGCGCCCATTGATTAAATGTAAAATTAAATTAGTTTAGAAAGTCAAACTCATGAATATGTTAGGAGGCTGGTAGCCTTAAATGACAATTAATACTTTGTTAATTAATCAGTGTTAACATCAGATCTGGATAGTAATTTTATGACTGAACATCAGCGGGGTTAAAAACGTATTAAGTAAAATTAGAACCAGTCAGTGATGCAGATTGATTTGCGGGAGTAAAGGGATTAAGATTAAATGAACTGAAAGTGGTCAAATGAAGTAAATGTATGTCAAGAATTATGTATGTGTGTGTCGGGGAGACATTTCCATGTCATCCTCCTATTTTCTCAGTGATATATTTTTGTGTGTGATAATGGCAACAATAGAACAGATCCAGGCGATCATTGAAAGTGCCACGGCACGAACCCAAGAACTATTAAAGGAATAGAGTGCGAAGTTAGACACTGAACTATCCGAACAGTCAGGCGAGTTTAAAAAACAACTAAACGAACAATCAGGCGAGTTTAAAACACAATTATCTGAACAGAGTGAAAAATTAGACATTAAATTAGCGGAACAGAATGAGTCATTCCAGACTCAAATGAATGACACTATAAAAACACAATTATCTGAACAGAATGAGTCATTAGAAATTAAATTAATTGAACAGGGTAACTCATTACAAGCGCAAGTAAATGAAAATATAAACAAACAATTAGAAGCGCAAGAGAGTAGAAATACGATTCAGTTAGCCACATAATCTGCAGAGATGAAAGAGTACACTACGCAGCAGATGGTTCAATTCGCGCTTGATATAAGTAAGAACAACGACAAACAGCTAGGTAGGATAAAAAATTAGAGGACACCTTCAACCGTAAATTAAATGATTTGGACGAAACTGTATTGGCAAAACTAGCTCAGATAGAATTAGCATGCACGGTAAATAACAGTGAGGTTAAAATGGCACAGGATGGTCTTGAAAAGCGGTTTGATAAGATGGAGGAGGATTCTACGTTTATCCAGGGACTATTGTCAGCAGTAAATGAAAGTATTACGGGCCTGATAAAGGATATGGATAAATTAGAAATACAATCAGCAGAACAATGGCGAAACCTAGAATCGGACCAGGATAATTTGAAGAGTACGATAGATGAGAATAATCTACGTCTAGAAGACAGGCTTGAGAAGATAGAAACGAATCAGGAGGACACGAAACAGCAGATGGAAGAAAAACTGGGCGCGATTAAAGATAGCATCAGAAAGGATTGGCGTAAGTGCATTAAAGCACTTGAGGAAGAAATTAAGAGTAAAGTGAAGGAACAGACGGACAGAATTATAAAGGCAGAGCTGCGTTCGATGGGACAGAACACGTTATTTCCGACAGAGCACGTTAAAGATAAGGAAGTTGATCAGCAAGCCCGGGGGCAAATAGCGCAGCAAGTAGCCAAGGACTGACAGGCAGCCCATTAACGACTAACACAGAGGGATTTCACAACAACATTGGGGGAACCTCTACTGCTCAACATGGCCATCAGCACCCTCAAGTCGTACAAGTTATTCGATCAAATGAATTTAAACCAAATAAATTCACAGAAAATTCTGGTGTCACACCGAAGGCGTATCTTAGGGAGATGGAGGACTATTTTAATGACAATAACATACCGCCCGCGCGTCGTTTAAGACTGATGGAACGATTTCTTTCGGGAAATGTACTTACGTGGTTCTTGAGCTTCAAGTATACTTTCGGAGGGATGGATGATTTTAAGGAAGCATTTCTTAGGAAGAATTGGTCGGCTTCTCTTCAGCAAAGCCTTAGAATGGAAATTTATTCGAGAAAATATCAGTCAACACAGCAGACGAAATATTCAGATTTCTTTTCGTTACAATTGTTAAAATTAAAAGATTTGGAGCATCCTTTAGAAGAATCGGATCTGGTTATGACGATTGCGCGGCAGTTGCCAGTCAATGTTCAGCAGGTGTTAGTGGCGGCAAACGTGGACACAGCGGTTCGAGCCGAAAAAATCTTACGTCAGATTGACGAGACAACGTCTCACATGCATCAGAGAGGGGGATTACAGCTGGAACTTGTAAACACGACGTAAGTTGTTAAACCCACCCAAGTACACACCAGATCGCAGGCCACAAATACAAGTGTGGCAACAACACCAAGACGAGGTCAGGAGGGCGAAGAAAATAGGTCACACCAGCGACATGATAATGATAATGATAGGCAGACTCAGGGCAACAATAGGTATCAACAGCAGGGTACCAACAATGGAGGAATAATAGGAGAAATGAGGGACCCTACAGACGGTACGAAAATAACAATAATGAGAATCGGCAGTGGCGTGAAAGGAGATACCATAACCTGGGGGACTATCAAAATTATAGGAATGAATGGAACGACAGGCACGCCGAATCACAGCCTTACCTGGAAGAATTACACGCTAATGGAGGGGACGAACAAGGACATTGGGAACGTGCCAATAATAGGAGGTCAAATCCAGACACTCACATTGAGGGGACCGAGAGTTCGTTGAAGCAGGAAGAACGTCAGGGAAATACGCGACAGAAGGATGATGGTAGTCGTGGGGGTTGTAAAAAAATCCCAATAATTGCAAAAGGAGTCACCCTGAGAGAGCAACAGCCGGATTGTGAAGAAGGATGGGTGGTGGCGCACATACAAGAGTGGATGGCTTTGCCGGAAGATTGCCTGAAGGAGATTGTAAAACCACGGAACGATGATATCAAACAACTACCTATTATTTATGCCAGGATTGGTGGAATTAACGTGAGATGCTTAGTTGATACAGGTTCACAAATTAGTCTTGTATCGGAGGCTTTGGTTCGAGAGTTGGGACGGAGTCAGAATATTCCTGTGATTCCAGTACCGCAACTCAAGGTGAGGGGCGTTATTCCCGAACGCACCGTCACTTGCAAACGTCAAGCATTTATAGAATTGGATATATTAGACCATATATTTGGGCAGACTTTTATCATTATGGCTAAAATGAATTTTAACATTATTCTGGGTGCAAATTTCATTTATGACTACCAGGCAGTCATAAATTTGCACAATAATACAGTCAGTTTTAAGGAGTTTGATAAGCTGAAAGATGTGGGCTTACACATGGATGAAATCACCACAGGGAAGGACGTGAGTTCATGGGCATTGGAGGCAATAGCAGAGGAGACAGAAGAGGAGGAACGAAAGGCGGAAGACGACCCTATAGACGTGGCTGTTGTGGAATTAAATGAAGATAGTGACTCTCAGGAGATATGGGCTTTACTAGCAGAAGGAGACGACAGCGATACTCAGTTTGAAGAACTATTACAGGAGCGGCTCAATGACATCCAACTAGGGGTGGAACATAAGAAGAGACTTGAGGAGATCTTAAGAAGACACAAGGCAGTGTTTGACACAGTTCCAGGGAAGATAATACATTTTCAGTATTCTATGCAGGTTGAGGATTGGTCCCCATTTCGAAGTAAATTATACCCTATACCAGAAAAACATCGGGAGCAGGTCAAAAGGATTATTGATGATATGTTGCAAGCTGGAGTGATTAAGAAGACTCCTACACCTTATTTAAATGCGATTTTGGCAGTCACAAAACCCAATGGATCCATTAGACTTTGTCTAGACGCCAGAAATCTAAACATGCGCCTTATTTTTCCCGAGTATGACAGAGCGCCAATCATCAGAGACGTCTTAAAAGGATTTAAGAACAAGAGTATCTATTCGTCCGTAGATTTGACGAGATCGTTTCACCATATCGAACTGGATGAGAAGTCGCAGCTTCTTACTGGCTTCTTGTTCGATACTCAGACATATTGCTTCGTCCGTATGCCCTTTGGCGTTAAAACAGCTGGATGCGCATTAATTCGAGCCTTGGATCGAAACATGACTGAAGAAGTGAAGGAAATGACGGTACGATATATTGACGATATACTCTTGGCTTCAGATAACATCGAGACACATATGGAAAATTTGGATAAGCTTTTGGACA
This sequence comes from Meconema thalassinum, assembly GCA_946902985.2. Lineage (NCBI taxonomy): Eukaryota > Metazoa > Arthropoda > Insecta > Orthoptera > Tettigoniidae > Meconema > Meconema thalassinum. The sequence goes on along the minus strand of CAMPQE020000278.1, from coordinate 136,075 downwards.
ACCTTAGAACTGCAAACTTTAAAGTCAACTTGAAGAATTCCCATTTCTTCAAGAATGAGATTTTGTACTTGGGCACATCATTGACCAGGAGGGAGTGAGGCCAAACCCTGCGAAGATAGAGGCAATAAAGAATTTCCCTACACCAACGAGAGTGAAACATATCAGAGCTTTCCTTGGCGTGACGGGCTTCTTTAAGGAGAACTGCCCAGGATATACTGAAACCGTAGCACCTATGCAGGAGATGCTGAAGAAGAACAACAAATGGCTTTGGAACGCTGAGTGTGAGAAGTCATTTCAAGAGACTAAATTATTACTGGAAAATTGTATCAAATTAGGTTACCCAGACTTTCAACGGAAATTTATTATCCAAGCGGATGCTTCCATGGTTGGTATAGGAGCGATGTTATACCAAGAAGATCCAGCTAACCTTCAACATCGTGATTATTTAGCATTTGTAAGCCGCAGATTGCGTAAACACGAGCGCAACTATACCGTCACGGAACTCGAATTGTTGGCAATACTTCATGCTTTGCAACAATGGAAAAGGATTGTGTATGGTTACCCCATTATTATTAGAACAGACCACAAAGCACTAACGTTCTTGTTCAAGACATCTATAGCTAGCGAGCGTGTGACACGTTGGTCCATCTATGTACAACAATTCAACATCGAAATTGAACACTGCCCAGGAAAAATGAATGTAATTCCGGATGTATTAAGCAGGAACCCAGAGCCTGATACCGAAGAAACAGCGATAGTACAGCATATTGAGTTAACAGCAAAGAGCCATGAATTCTTGGAGGAGTTACGGGAGATACAACGAGAGCAGGAAGCAGAACCGTGGATGTACCAAATGATCCAGTATTTTAAGAAGGAATTACCAGCAAGAACCCCATCGTACAGAGAAGCAAAAGCCAGAGAAGGAAGATATATCTACCTCAACAATTTACTACATAAATGGATAGATGAAGAACACTCCAAATTACGTATCATGGTACCTGCATCATTACAAAGAGGACTTACTTGGCACATACATGAATGTTTCGGCCATGTGGGAATCGACAAGGCACAAGCGACCTTAGGAGAAACGTTTACGTGGCCGCGAATGAGGACTACCATCTGTGACGTAATAAAGACTTGCGATCCTTGTCAGAGGACGAAGCCGAATAATTACTTAATGAGGCAGTATCCTAGACCATTGCTACCTCAGAAACCCTGCGAGCTTGTGGCACTAGATTGTTTCGGTCCGATCCCGAAAGGTAGGCGAGGTTGCCGTCACTTACTAGTGTGTATTGATGTGTTTTCTAAGTTTGTTGTGTTGTGCCCCATTCAGAAAACTACATCGAAACAAGTACTCAGTCGTATTCGAAATAGAGTTATTCCAATCCTTGGAAAACCAGAGTTTATATTGTCGGACCATGGAAGCTATTTTACGAGCGCCGAATTCAAGAAAGGAATGGAAGACTTGGGTGTAAAACACATGTTTAGTAGCGTTCGCCACCCTCAAGCTAATCCTAGCGAACGCGCAATAAAATGCGTTACAAAATACTTAAGAATCTTTATTCCCAATGAACATCACAAGTGGGTAGACAGGATCAAAGACGTAGAGACCTGAATGAATACAACTAGACATGAGTCGACAGGCCAGATTCCCATGGTCTTGCACATGAACGAATACCCAGTAAGATCGTGGAGCAACATCATCAATTGCCCACAAGATCCCATGGTTGGTCATGAGTTGAGAATTGAGAGAACGAGAGTCCATATGAGAAACCAGGCGGATCGCAGATTACGTCGTGTCAGAAATAAGAGGTATCACAGAGAACTATTAGTAAACGAGCTTGTGTTAGTACGGAACCCAGCGACATCTGATCCAGAAAAGACGGTATTCAACAAGTTCAGTCCCAAATTTATTGGCCCCTTCTGTATTGTGCGTAATCTTGGTAACAACGCATACAGAGTAAAAGAATTGAGTACAGGTACAATGTCTGTCTACAACGCAGCGAATTTAAAGGTGTATTTTACTAGCGAAAATTGGGAACGCAGAAATAATGCTGCAAATTGAATATATGGAAGTACTTTTGCACATCCAAGTATACGGGGGTCAATGAGTACGTCTGTTGAACTAGGAAGTTGGCGGCAGCCTGTTGTTGTCAAACGCTAATGAGCTATGGCGATGATGACACAGCGAGCGAGCGAGCGAGAGAGATAAGGATACTGGGCAGGCGAGGTACTAGCCTTAGGCGATCAGACAAGCAGGCAAGCTTGGAAGGTCTGAATGAATGAATGAGCAAGAAGTAACCACGAGTGCGTGTCGACACTCCAACGACAGTGGCGGCTAGACTAGACATATGAGAGGGAGATTTTTCTAGGATTGGCAGAAATGGATTAGAGATGTTATGTGTGTCTAAAAAAATCGACTATTTGCTATGTTCGATTTTTTCCAAGCAGGAGGACTGTGAACCCTTTATCCACAGGCTGTATAAAGGATTCTAATAAATTATTCATCATCCATTAATACATTTCTGCAGACAGCAGGTATGAGAGCCAGACGGTGTTGGGAAATGTTGAGAAATCAGTGGCAGAGAGAACACAAAGGTTTAAGCTCCTGTGGTATTTAGAAAGTAGCATAGAAATCATGACCCATAGGACAGGTGCAACTTTTAGCGCTAAGAGAGGCTTGGGTACGCACAAAACGGCTTGTTACAATGAGAGTTGTCGCCAAGAAGAAAATTGTATGCTACGATGTTCATGTTAACAACTCCTTATGTGAAGAATACAAGTAAGAGCTCGCGAAGATCTACAAGAGTCTGAACCAATAATATCAAGCTGTTTAAGCGGCAACTCGGAGTTATAACGCATCCTGGTGAATTAACGCGGGAGTTATCTACGGATTAATTCCACGATCGATTCGAGCTAGCTACAGCATAATTGTAACCTCCACATTGCTACGAACTCAATGATACCGATCGCATGCTAGTCTGATAATTATTATGGAATATTTTTCCATAAATCCCCTTCCATGCCTACTCTAGCCAGTTTCATTTATAAGTGGTCCAGGAAGCTTCGAGAGAGGACTTTTACTTCAGCGTCTGAGGGCGTAGGGCTTTTATTCAAGCGTCTGAGGACGTGAGACTTAACTTCTAATTTAAGTGTCGTGGACACTCTGCATATTTTTCATGTGTGTGAACATGGAGCATTTTCGTCAAGTTATAAGTGTAACTTCAGTGATTTATTTGCAGTCCTCACCAATAGACAGTCAAGGAATTTAGTACTTGATCGGTGAATTTAATAGGAAATATATCGTGTATCTGACAAACATTATTTTAATTCAGCACGAGATGATGTCTAGGAACGAGGGCGGATCTTGGGACCAGCAGGACATTTGCCAGAAGATGTCGATGGCGAGCTAAGCATTTTAAAGGAGTGATGGCTGGAGATGTTTTCCTGACGCTGTTCTAAAGGAATAAGTAAAAATGAATTTATTTATTTATTAAATCAGCTATGGTTTTATGGGGCGTATTTTTGTAGATATTTGTTTGCTTGTTTTGTAATGTAGATTCTTAGTTCTTGTTTACTGACACATTAAGTATGGGACAAGCTGAGCGCTTTGTATATTGTAGATATTGTGATTTTGTTTGGTTCAAGTATACGGGGCTATATGCGCAGCTCGTGCTCGCATTCGCTTGCGTAAATCGCGGTCAAGCATTGTAATTCGGAAGTATGCCTTATAACAAAAATGGAACTGAATTAATTTGAGATTAAAAATAGAATTTGGAGGGTAAAGATTATTTGTGAGCAGAATTTATGATGGATCAGGATTATTTTGATAGTTGCTTTTCTAGCATGTCTGTACGGGATGGCACTCTTGCACCCGAGTTTGTTGTTTATTTTGTTTGATGTGTCTATGGACGCAATGTAGTATGATCTGTTTTGAGCCGACCCAGATGGTATGTTTATGAGTGAGTCAGTCGAAGCTTTATGGTGTATGATGTGATTTTATGATGTGTTCGCGGGAAATATATCATTGAGATTATTCCGGCTTACTGCACATCAGCCCAGTTCATAACCTCGTGAGGCTGAGCCTGTGGTAAATATTTGTGTTTCTTGCCATCCAAGTGGATGAGTGAGATATGTCTTTTCGCGTTTCCAGATGGATAACGGGATCAGTGTGGTCCCATGTATAATTAGCACCAGGCTTGAGAAACTGACAGAGTGAAAGGCAGCGTTGAATCATCCAAATAGTGGAGCGCTCAAATCAGATAACGACTGTTGTTCATTAGCAGCAGGCTAGGTTCCTGTATTTCAATATAAGATGTTATTTAAATTCACAAAACCCTGGTCGGTTATAAAGAGTATTTGATTGATTTAAATGGGTGTTGTCCATGTTTTAAGGAATCTTCCGAAACATGTGTTTGTCTGGCTTTTATTCATGTAAAATATAATTTTCAGCCGTTTAGGCTTGTAGGTGTTGTTTGACTTCTAGTGTGTTTATTTTACGCGTTCAATGACCCCGTGTGGCATTAGTGTGTGCGAGGCTGTGTTCCCAATTTGTGATGCAAGCATTTGACCTAATTCGGCATGCTCTTTGTGTTTTGTGTGCTTTGGCACGGGTTAGAATCTCGGGGAGGTTCATCATGTTTTAGTATTTTTAGATTTTGCATGTGTCAGTAGTAATTATAGTGTGTTAATTAAGGGTGGGTCCCATAGCCGTAGTGTGATTTAAAAGATGCAACTCCGTGAGCAATATGACTGTTTCAGTTGTAAATGGACTCGCATCAGTACTCATTTTCTTATTAAGGATCAGTACACCACGCATTATATAACTTCTTGACCAGGATAAATGGACTTGCACCCATATGTTGTGAGGAGTGAGTTCTTACCGCTCAATTTTATGTTATGATTAATCATTTGAGTGAAGCTGTATTCACTTTGTTTTGTTGTGTGGAGCGAGTTCTTACCGCTCAGTAATATCTTTATTTGATATGGGAGTGAAAGTCAGGGAGGACTCCTTTTTATTATTATTATTATTATTATTACTAGCTATAAGTCGCATTAAAAAATATTACTTAACCAAACATTAACTCATAACATAAATTTATTAATATAACTACCATAGTGTAATTTTTTGTATCTTTAATTATTTACATTAATATTTTATCATTAACATTACAAAATGTTACTGAAATATAATCTATATATATGTTGTAAATAATAATTAATATGTCTCACAGATAATCTGTACTGTCATCAGATTCGTGAGACATATCACAATAATGTAACATAAATAGTATTTAATAAATAAATTAAATTAAATTAAATTAAAATTATTATTATTATTATTATTATTATTATTATTATTATTATTATTATTATTATTATTATGCACATAATTTTCAGTCATTAAATACTTTTTATTCTACTTGTTATTCATTTTATTTCTAGTATAGCCTCTGTTATGGACCTTTCTATTAATTAGAGCATGTTGTTTTTGCGAACTTTGCTTTGAAAAGCATTCAGGACTGAGCACGACCCCGTAGAAAGAATCTTGATTAAACACTGCTTTATTGAAGATTGCAATATATTATCCTGCTATATTAAATTCAAGAGTTTCAGCCCCCTACCTTATTATTACTCAATAAAACAAACGTTGTAAAATGCATTATTATTTACACAAGATTTACGTGTTACCATTTATCAACACATAAGGTAGACATAAGTCAAACCCACGATTAATGATTTTAATTTGTTGAAGCATTGGCCCCTATAGTTTCATGTGGGTATCGAACTGAGTACACGAACATAAATATAGAATTTATTATGGCAAATGGATGCCTGGGTTCCTCTTTTCATTTTCCAATATAACCATTTACTAAAATTAGGATACTTAATGTTACACCCAAGTTGTAAATATCACTAGCATGAGTTAATCAACAACGAGTACGCTGTTATGCAAAATATGAAAATGGAAATTATTATTATTATTATTATTATTATTAATATTATCATTACCATTATATTTTGAGTGTTCTCAGTTGCTTCTCAACTCATTTCAAATACTGTGATTAATCAAACATTATGAGGCGTACATAAACCCTTTTGACAGTACCATCGTATAACTTGGAGACCAGAGAATGTGCTTTTTACTAATGCATGGTGTGTCACCTTATGCCCTCTCTTGTGTGCTTTCACATCGTAATTAATGAAGAACGTATTGGGCCTCCATTTGCGCAGCAAACTTACCCATATCCCAGCTCTGTTCCAAACTTGTTGAAGATTCATTTGCATAATATCACCTGACCACAGTCCGTCGGGTCACAATTAACAATGTAACATACACAACAATACATATCGCAGTTGACACACGATTACCAGCGTAGTATTACTTACCTTGTACATTACGCACAATCACGCTATATCTGCTGTCTCTATATCGTACCTGTCTAATATGGGATGTAACTTTGCCTCTCATTTTTATCATAATATACAACTGGCGATTCACATCACTCTAACTATTAAATATGACAGCAACAAAACTACTGATATCTGCATTGACCTACTGGTTCATCGTAAAAGGGAAATAAAGGAACTAATGAAAAACAAAGAAAGCAAAGAGCAGTGACTGCTAACTCTAACTAAACGTGTATTCCAAGGAATACACCAAACAGTATAGAATAAAAGGGGAATATAATAGCCCGATAGTCAATTAAATATGGAAACGGATCGTGAGTGAACGCGAGTGTGAGTTCCCAAAAGTAGAAAGATGCTATAAAAAATGAAGTGCCTAGTTAATCCAATACATTACTTTGATTTGCAATAAAATTGTAGAAGAAAATCCTGAGGTGCGTGTAAACAGTTCGCCGATCAACAGCTCAAAATGTCAGCCCCAATGTTCTCTGCATGTTCCTTACAGTAATTGCTTTTCAACAGCATAAAACAATTCCCGTCCGTCATCTTTAAATCAAATATTTCTTCTCTAATTTACTTTTAAGTAATGACTTCTAATTACTCGTTAATTAATTAAACAAATTCGGCTTCAATTGGACATAGGCTAGTATGCACCATTCACGATGACAGGTGATCTGTTACGTCTATCTTTATACCTAATCTAACCCATATCCAAAGTACTTTTAATTAAACATCAACACAGGTTCCTCTGCCATATTGATGCCTGATAAGGTATTATATAAAGCGACTCATCTAAGTGATATGGAAACTCATGAAGTTCAATAGGCGATCATGGTCTCGGACCCTCGGGCTCCCTTCTATCCAGCTGGCATGATTGATGTTCCTTGGGGCTGACATTTTGAGCTGTTGATCGGCGAACTGTTTACACGCACCTCGGGATTTTCTTCTACAATTGCAGATAAAAGTACTGTACTGGATTAATTAGGCACTTCATTTTTTATTGCTTTTATCTACTTTTGGGAACTCACACTCGCGTTCACTCACGATCCGTTACTATATTTAATTGACTATCGGACGATTATATTCCCCTATTATTCTATACTGTTCATATAAGGAATCGAATTCCTAAATTCACCCAATACGTTGAACGTATATGATTTCGTGTTCCAGTTTCTTAGTAATGTGTCTAACACGATTGTTCTGTCTCGTTCAGTTATTATTATATTATTATTATTATTATTATTATTACTGCTTCACACATGTTTCATCACATACATTACTTATTATTTTCTTTCACTTTCGAAGGGCTGACTGTCGTGGTCTCAACGCTGATAACAACTGATAACACTGTTCAACAATGACATTTTCTTACAAAATCAAAAATACCCATTCTTTATAGATTTTGGTACGCTGAATTCAAAAATAACAATAATGTTCGTTTTTAGCTCCCATTTTCGTGCTGTATGACGTTTGTTCCATCCTTATTTCTGTTTTAGCTCTAGTTTTTTTCTTATTTCAGAAATGCCAATGAATGCTGCGTTTTGTTTCTAGCTTTCACAGTCTAAGATTGCTAGTCTTCCGTAGTGATCCATTGAGTATTGTGACACGAGTTTCTGCGTTACTGTATGGAATCAAAACTGCTCATTTTTGTATTGTGACTTTTACGTCAGTTTTTGAGTTACTGTGTGGAATCAAAACTCCCGAAGATGTGCTAATAACTCCAACAATGTTTGTCCCATTTTAATATGCACAGGACATAAAAGTTGCAATAACTTCCAAACCTGAGCTAATCTAGATTTTTAACTGTCATTTTCAACTTCAGCACACTCAAATACATATAAATCAACTTATTTGCCTTTGTAAAAAAAAAGTTAAAATGTGTTGTCTAATGTATCTTAACTTTGACAATTTATGTAACACTTGAACTTTGCCTTTATGTGACTTTCTGGAGCAGACGAATATGGTCTTCGCTCTCAAGCGACCAATGAAAACTAATTATTATCATTATTATTATTATTATTATTATTATTATTATTATTATTATTTGGCACCATTTCACCTTTCCTAACGGCGGTGGCGGGGATGAAATATTGAAACCTTGTGCACGAGCCTGACTTGCCGAGCTTGTGACATCACAGTACGAGGCTCACGCCATGAGCTAAGTGCTCCCCTCCCATACCTCGGTGGATGGTATCGCATCGGTACACACCAAGAATTAACTGAATGATTTACGTGAGGCGATTACCGACAGCGGTAGCTATGCTCGCCAAAGCGTAGCGCTAGGTCATGGGGCCAAGCTCTCTGCGGACTCGGTAGACTTGGATTCGAACCCCATCGACAGCCGTCCTTGAAATGGTTTTCCGTGGATTACCATTTTCAACTCCAGGCAAATACTGGGACGGTACCTTCTGACAGGCCACGGCCGCTTCCTTCCACATCCTTGGTCAGAGACGAGAACCCGTAAATATACCATCAAATATGAAGTTAAATTTGATTCTCATTAAAGTGTTCTCCTCCATTCCTTTCACGTGCTCAGTAAAACTGCAAACCATATATTACGGAATTCTAAATGGCTTGTCCAATTCGTCAAAGTTAAAGTAAATTTTGCACGCTATGGATTTGAACTGCTCTGGACATTAAGTGGGATCTGCCCTGTGACTCTGGCTATGTATAATCGTTGTAGGTCGCGTGCAGCCTCAGCTACCCTCATCCTTGTTTGCTACAGGCGTTCATTTTGTGAACCACACTATGCTTTATGTTATTGCTATAGTTGCATGCACTATTTATTTCATTGACTTTAAACATCAGAGACCTGCACAACCGGGCCAAGGTTGGTAACCAACTAACAGGTTAAAGGATTGTCTCGAGTTCGGCTCTGGGGTAAAGCACAATTCCCAAGCATGCTAGCTGGCCATCTTGTATCCATGAGACAGTCTTACTGTAACCAATATGAACTGCCATGACTTGTGTCATGTAATTACTGATAAACGCCACTATTCTTTCGTTGAAATGAAAGAAAACAAGAAGTTCCGTGACGAACTAAAGAGCCTACTTTTCTTAAAATTTAAGATTCATGCCAATGATTAATCTATATGGATCCATCTAGAATAATGACGAAATTAAGTTGCTAATATCGAAATTTCTAATTAGTTCGAAATACTGTATACCTGGCATAATGTAGCCTAATAGTGCACTACATTTGGCAGCCCTGGTAATTTAATATATTCTTAGTTCCATCTCTTAAGATACAGAATACAAGATTTGGTTGAAGTCAAATGAATATCATGGACGTTACATGCAGTTAAACATTGGATTTAACAGCGTGCGTAATATCATGTAGGCAACAATGTCATGCATTTAATGGTCAGAAATAATCTGAAGTAATATGATCTATTGTTGTGCCAATTTTGAATGAAATCCATTAGTTAGTATAGAAGTTACATGCATTTTAAAATTGGACCAATCAGCAGGCTTAGAATCATGTTGGCAGCACTGACGTATATTAGTTACTCCAAATTCATCTAGAATGCCAGGTAGTATACGTGTGCAAAGTTTAGAGCTATTGGCTTGCATACTTTCTGATATATTGATGTTAGGGTAACAAAAATAGAGACAGCACATATTAACAGTTGGCTGCCCTGGTTGCTCTTAAGAATACGCATAGTCATATCTGTTATGGTACACATAGCACATACGAAATTTGGTTGAAATACAAATGATAGTATGGAAGTTACATGGAATTAAAATTGGACCTCTCAACAGGCTTAGAATCATGTTGGTAGCACTGACGTATATAAGTTACTCCAAATTAATATAGAATGTCAGGTACTATACGTGTGCATAGTTTAAAGCTGTCGGATTGCATACTTTCTGATATATTGGTATTTTGATAAAATAAATTAAGAGCATTTATTAACAGTTGGCAGCCCTGGTGGGTCTTAAGAATACGCTCAGTCATATCTGTCTATGCACACATAGCACATACAAAATTTGGTTAAAATCCAATTGATAGTGTAGAAGTTATATGCATTTAAAAATTGGACCTATGAGCAGGCTTATAATCATTTTGGCAACACTGCCATGTATGGTCTCCTGGAAATTAAACTGAAATATTATTATCTATACGTGTGCCAATTTTGAAATAGATCCCATTCATACCTTCCAAGATATCCAACATGGAGCTCAAATTTCAATTGCGATTTTTTAGCAGTTGGTAGCACTGACATCATTTTCAAATATGGCCGTGAGATATTCAGGTATAGATCTTTACTCCTACCAAATGTTGTTTCGATTGCTCCAGCCGTTTAGGAGTTGATGGGGGGGGGGGGGGGACACACACACAGCCAGACAGACAGACAGACAGACAGACAGAAGGACAGACAGACAGACACACATTTGCCCGATCTCGTAAGTCTACTTTTTCCTCATTTTTGCAAAATGTGAAAAGTAGGCTAAAAATATTACCACTCCTGGTATTGCCTGAAATTACAGTAATAAAATAACCATTCATTAGAAAAAAATACCAACTTTTTCAGTGAGGTATTTTTAAAAAATAATTTCTACTGAACTATAGATTCGATTTATATGAATCCTACTTTGAGATAACATTTGAACTTTCAGTTCAAAGTTTCTACTGGCAAGTCTCTTGACGTGTTAAAACCCCGTAATTAACTAGGATACTGAAAATACCTCTGCGTAGGTGTAAAAATAATTACTTCGTGGATAATATAAGTGCAAACTCACGTTTATAAACTGGGTGTGGCTATAAGAATTGTTACTAGCCACGGCAAATGATAGGGAATAGTCTATAGCAGTTGAGAAGTTCCAAGAACCATTAACATACACGCATAGCCCACTCAGGTAAACGGCCACGTTAGACAAACAACAGTTATTTACTTTCCATGGAACAGCAGCAGACAGCGCCAAATAGTACCAATGGGCCTGACGCCTAATGTGCGGCATATTTCGAGTCAGTCCGCGATGATCAGTGCTGAACAGGGAATGCGACCAACAGGATGTTCCAGTAATCAAGCAAGTGACTCATTTCAATATCAGATAACGGTAACAAGGTCTGCATGTCTTAACAACATAACTAGTACTAACTAAAGAAGGAAGCTTCTAGTTTTAAGAGTTTAGTGCTCTTCAGTCGGTCAACACGAGTGTACCCAAAAGAGCTGGGTTATGCCCTAATCCTGAAATAAATTACATGCGATTATTACATACACTAGTTTTACGTGACTGTTAATCTCGCGATCATGAGCCACAGGACCTCAATTTTTACGTGGAACGACCCAGACGACGTGATATTTCACTTTAAAAAATCTCACATGCATTGACCGGGAATTGAACCCGATCCGTCTCGGTCAGAGCAAAGCAGCTTGACTACGGCCCCCATACTATAAACTACTATAAAGTACAAATGAAAGTTTGACTTGTAATAAATGTGTTTTAAATAAATAATTGTATATTTTGTTGTACATACGTGTTATACATATCCACCAAACCTAAAAGTAGGCCTTCAGTGAACTGGATCTGATGATGTTCCTGTGACCAACGAAACTAACCCCATCTTTTTAGAAATATAAGTAGAAGTATATAATTAATCCAGGTATTTATGCAGGTTAGCAGGGCGTGATCACTTTCGTGATGTTTATAGTGCGTTTTTCTTTCGTGCCGCATTTGTCAGTTAAATGCTTTTGAGACCACCGAACGAGCAATATGTACTTATTCATTTCTGTTAACATTATATTGTTTATTACTAGTGTTTACTCTCTCTCTATATATATATCTAAGACTCTTACCTCAGCATGTTTAAGGTCATGCGCCTCCAGCATACGCTCGCATACTGAAAAGGGTGTCGACTTGCTTGCTGCCTTCCTGTATGACTGACGTCACAGCTTGCCCTGGCCAATCATCGCCCGCCAGCCTAGGCTTCTAGACGTTTCTATGATGTTATTATTTAAGTGGCGGCGTTTTGCTCTCCATCAGCATTCCTTCTTCAAACCTTCTACGGTCTTCTTCAACTTGCGAGAGGCATTCGTGCCTTCCGCCCTTCTCCGGGGCCTTCTAAACTTCAGGCCTAATCTGCATTTATGATTGAAACTACCAGGAAACGCACCAGCAGAGAGCTTCAGCACTGAGAAAGTGCATTCTACATTTTACTCCAAACCGCAAGAAGCTGCATCAAATCGCAGTTCTAAAATGCCATGTTATTTGGCATTCAAGAAATAACATCAAACCTAACGATGTTAAACAATGTACAGCGCTGGTGAAGAAGAAGAAGATCGCCCTGGCGAAGTTATTTTCCTGATGCTGGACATCTCAAATTCTACTGCCAAAAAATCAAGTGTTGGCCACGGCAGTCTCCGTCAGCATGCTTCTAGTCATCGCCACTAAAGATAAGTTTGTGCCTTTTTTATTATTATCTTAATCATCTTCGTTTTAAGTGGTTGCTAGCAAGTGCAAGAATATTAAATTTGTGTGTGCATCAAGCAGAATGAACTTTTGAATAATAGCCCATGGCTGGGCCAACCTAAATAAAATTAATGAACATTTGAAATTGCCCCAGGCGGGCCAGCATAACTAATTTTTAATTAAGGCTTATTTATTAATGTGTTTGCAAGTTTCACCATAAAAATAAAAAATATTGTATTTACTCTCAATGTTCAGTCTAGTATTGAAAGAACCAGGCCGCATTTCCTTAGCCCAATCCTTTCAGTCTAATCTTCTCTTAAGGAAGTTATTTTGTCCAGGCCTTAAGCCTGATGCTGTCCTCCAGTTTATGTTGATGAATTTGGGCTGGTCTTCACATAAACATTTTGGTGCCTATAACCGGGATGCTTGTAAACATTCTGTTTAACCAAATCTTCAAATTACTTAATGTTGGAACTAATTCAAAATTTAAATGCCATACTGAACATTGAGTGTGTTAATATTTTAAAAATTGTGTTTTCTAATCTACTTCGAAAGTTTCAGCTCGAGTGTATATGGTTGGCACTGAGAAGGGAGACAAACAGCAGGCCCGTATTTTACCGCAGGGGAAGCCGCACTCTCTTTTCTGGCAGACTGTCAACTTCTTCCGAAGCAAGGTGTACCAGCTCACAGTATAGTCGTGAGTACACAACAAACTTTCATAATGCCGATTGACGAGAAACTCATTAACGCCAGAGCTTCTGTCAAAGGCAAGTTAACGCGTTTTCGCACTTTTCTAGATGAGCTCCCGGAAAAAGAACGTAATAGTGACATAATTTCTCAAAGACTGAAAGGTTATGAACAGGCCTTTGAGAAATATGATGAGATCCAAAGTAATATTGAGACCAAGGATCCCGACCAGCAAAGTGACCGCTGTGAGGTTGAAAATTTATATTATAAGGGGTTCGCAGACGCAAAGCAGCTTTTAAGAAGTTTAACATTGCAGGAAAAGCAGGAGAAAACTCCTTCAGAATCTTCTTCTTTTCCTCCCCGTGTTATATTACCGAAAATAGAATTACCTAAATTTACCGGAGATGAAGCCACATGGGAACCATTTTTTGAATTACTCAATTCATTGATTCACGAAAACGATTCTCTTCCTTCAATACAGAAGTTTCATTATTTGCGTTTGTCCTTGCAAGGCAACGCACTTAAACTCATCCAAGAGCTTACGTTGACAAATGAAAATTATGAAGTAGCTTTGGCACTTCTCAGAGATCGGTTTGGGAACACTCGTTTAAAAACTCAACGTCACATACAGGGTTTATTCAATTTACCTATTGTTCAAGCTGATAATCTTGCCTCGCTTCGTAATCTGATCGATGCTGCAGAACTTCATATTCGTGCGCTTGCAAATTTGGACCAACCAGTTGACCATTGGGATCTATTTTTGATTCATCTTATTTCTGTTAAATTAGACACTAAAACTTTAAAAGATTGGGAAGCAGATCTGTCGCAACATTCATTGTGTACCTATGAAGCTATTATTAAATTCTTAAAGGCGAAATGCCAAATTCTCTCTGCTGTAGCCAGCCAAAAGAGTAGCTCCACCTTCAAACCTCCTTCTAATAGTAAGGTCATCAGCCCCACTCAGAGAGTACTAAGGTCACATGCCTTTCTACCAATATTCGGTCTTCCAATCAAGTACAAGCTTGTGTTTTGTGTCAACAACCACATAACTTGTACCAATGCGCTCAATTCAAATCTTTATCTGTGGATGAAAGACGCAAATTAATTACCACCCACACGCACTGCTTTAATTGTCTATCAGCGACACATATGATAAGCAATTGTCGTTCTGAACGGTTATGTTTTCACTGTAAAGCAAAGCATCATACTCTCCTGCATAGGCATGAAAGATTGCGGTCATCAGCAACCAATAGTTCATCCGCTAAATCTAATTCTGAGACTTTGCCTAATAACGCTCAGTCTTTTACTCAAAGCTCTGTTTCGTTCAGTAAAACTCAAGTTTTATTGTCCACTGTCCAAATTCTAGTGAAGAATGTTCACGGAAAATGGGTTTCTGTAAGGGGATTGTTAGATAATGCTGCAACTAACAATTTTATCAGTGAATCGCTAGTTCGCAAGTTAGGTCTACAAATATGCCCTACTTCTATAGAAGTTACAGGAATTAATGGTTCCAAATCGCAATCTCTGAGTTATGCTAAAGTGGATGTAAAAGATTCCAATAATCTTGGCATTCATTTAAATTTAGATTTTTTAATTATAAATTCCATAGGTAATGACACCCCCATTACTTCTTTTCAAGTCCAGGGTTGGAATATTCCGCATCATTTGCAACTTGCAGATCCGAATTTCAACAGAGCTTCATCTGTAGAAATTCTTTTAAGTGCCAGCATTTTTTGGCAATGTTTACATCCGGAAAAGGTTAAAGTTGCCCGTGATGTTTTCTTTCGTAGAACTGATTTTGGTTGGATTGCCACTGGGCAAATATACCGCAACCCCGTTCAACAAAAATCTCATTGTTATTTTGTTGGTGCTGATTTAAATCAAGAATTAATTAAGTTCTGGGACATTGAGGATATTCAAGTCACCTCACCTCATTCTCGCAATAATGAGATCTGTGAAACACACTACGTAGAAACCACTGTTCGCACTACTGAAGGCAGATTCGTGGTTACTCTTCCTCGCATTTTTAACCCCCCTGTTATTACAGAATCACATTCCAGAGCTCTCAAAGCTTTATTCGCAATTGAAAATCGCTTTAAAAAAGATGCTCTCTTAAAAACTCAGTATACTTCCTTCATGGAAGAATACGAATCAGCGAATCACATGGAAGTAGTTCCAAAATCTGAAGAAATTAGTAATTCTCCTAAAGAAATAGTATATCTTAATCATCATCCGGTTTGGAAAAATTCTTCCACCCGAGAACAGATAAGAGTGGTTTTTAATGGGTCATCTCCAGATGCTAATGGTGTTTCTCTCAATGACACTCTGCATTCTGGACCCGCTATTCAGACAGATCTTACTTCAGTTTTACTTAACTTTCGTCTATTCCCCATTGCTGTTCTTGCTGACATCAAGCAAATGTATAGGCAAATTCTAGTAAATTCAGAACAACGTGATTTGCAAAGAATTTTGTGGCGAGACGACAATGCAAAACCTATAAAAATATTTCGTTTAAGAACAGTGACATATGGTCTTAAGCCGTCTGCTTTTCTCGCAATACGATCTCTTCACATGTTGGCCGAACAAGATGGTCATCTTTTTCATCCTCTAGCTTCTGAAGTTTTGAAAACTGCATTTTATGTAGATGATTTTCTGTATTCCTTTCCTAGTATCTCTGACGCACTTCTTGTTTGTGAAGATTTAAACTCTCTTCTTTCCGGTGGTGGGTTTACCCTTCATAAGTGGAACTCGAACTCAACCGAATTTTATCTAACTTTTCACAAGTAACTCCTGTTGACAAATGTGTTGCGCTTCCTACTGAGGAATCAGCTATTAAAACCTTGGGTGTTTTTTGGTCTCCTTCTTCAGATACCTTTTCCTATCAGGTACACTTATCTGAGTTTCACCCTCGAACGAAAAGGCAATTATTATCGGAAATAGCAAGAATTTTTGATCCATTGCAGTACATTGCTCCGGTGGTTATTACTGCAAAAATTTTCTTGCAAAAACTTTGGTTATTGAAAATTGGTTGGGATGAAAAGGTACCCTCTCCCCTTTTGGATGAGTGGTTGAAATACCGCAAGAGTTTGTTAGATCTTTCTCAAATTTCTATTCCTCGCACTTTAATTTCCGACATTTCATGTCAGTATTTCGATTTTCACGTATTTGCAGATAGTTCTGAAAAGGCCTACGGTTGCTGCGCCTACTTAGTAGGCCGCCCTTCCAATACTTTACCCGGATTTTCCAATTTAATTTGTGCAAAATCAAAGGTAGCCCCACTCAAATCCATATCTTTGCCTAGATTGGAATTATGTTCTGCTGTAATGGCTGTGGAATTAGCCAGTAAATTAAAAATCAGTTTAAAATTTGAAATTTTCGACCACATGGTTTTGGAGTGATTCTTCCATCGTGTTAGCTTGGCTTTCAAAACCTTCTTCGCATTGGACCACTTTTGTGGCTAATCGCGTTTCTAAAATACAAGAGTTGTCTCATTTTGACCAATGGAATCATGTTCCGGGGAAAGAAAACCCCGCTGATATAATTTCACGTGGCTGTTTGCCCAAGAAATTAATTTCTCTTAAACTATACTGGAATGGTCCGGCGTGGCTCAGTCAGGATCTTTCTTGTTGGCCTCGTTCATCTAATCCGCTCGCAGAAGATGTTCCTGATGCTCGCATTGTTACCGCTTCCCTTTTCTAACTTCTATTGCTACTAGTCTTTTTCAGCGTTACTCTTCATTTAATAAATTAATTCGGGTGGTAGCATATTTATTTCGATGGAAATTTCTTGTTCTTGATGAGCCTGTGAAGCCGCAACCCTTTCTCACTAAAATGGAATTGGAATTTGCTACTCGTAGAATCTTGTTTCTTATGCAACAAGAAGTATTCTTTCTTGAGTATCAGACGCTTTCAAGCAAAAAAGCTTTACCAAAGTCTAGTAGGCTGTTACCTCTCACCCCTTTTTTGGACCAAGATGGATTAATAAGAGTGGGGGGCAGGCTAGAAAATTCTAGTTACTCAGATGAGAAAAAACATCCCATTATTCTTCCTTCTAGACATCCTATTACTACTCTCATCGTAAAGAAATTTCATTATCAGAATTTGCACGCTGGCACCCGCACTTTGCTTTGTTTAATTCGCGAGCAATATTGGCTCATTAACGGTGTTCATGAAGTTTCTTCTGTTATTCGGAAATGTATACCTTGTTTCAAATCCAAGCCCCCGCCAATCACGCAAATTATGGGAAACTTGCCATATTTTCGTTCCGAACCTAGTAAGCCTTTCGCCCTGACGGGTATCGATTATGCCGGTCCTTATCTCTATCGAGTTAATTCCCCTTTATCTAAGCGAAAGTTGTTAGGTAAACTTTATATTTCTTTATTTGTGTGCATGGTGACAGGAGCCATTCACCTTGAGTTGGTTACAAGTGCTTCTACTCCTTATTTTATAGCAGCCTTTTCTAGATTTGCCTCTAGAAGGGGTGTTCCTTCTGAGGTTTTCTCAGATAACGCAAAAATTTTTGTTAGTACTTTTGATCTTTGGAAAACTGCACTTACCTCTCCTTCTGCTAAGGAACAGTTTTCTAATTTTTCTCATGCTAAGGGATTCAAATGGCATTTCACTCCCCCTTACGCCCCCCATCATAGTGGTCGTTGGGAATCTTGCATAAAGCTCACGAAGAGACAGCTGAAGAAAACCCTTGGTTCAGCCATCCTTTCCTATGAGGAATTTAATTCCTTAATTATTCAGGTTGAGGGTATCGTAAATTCTAGGCCGCTCACGCCTTTGTCTAACGATCCTAAAGATCTTCTTCCGTTAACACCTGGCCATTTTTTAATAGGCTGTTCTTTAGCTTCTACGCCTCCTTTGCTGAGTCGACGCTGTGATCTCAGGTTGCCTATTTTCTGGAGAAAGTTAGACTCTTTGCGAAACTCCTTTTGGCGCCGTTGGAAGCTGGAGTATCTCGGCTCACTTAACAGAAGAGAGAAGTGGCGGCTTTCCCAGCCTGATGTGCGAGTGGGAGATATGGTTCTTTTGCGAGATCCAAGTCCCCCTCTCGTATGGAATATTGGTAGGGTAACTCACTGCCATTTGGGTCGTGATAATCATGTGAGAGTTGTAGATGTTCTCACTAGTAAGGGTGTCTATACTAGACCAATTTCTATGGTTGCTATCTTGCCTGTTGAGGCTTAGTGTCATCTTCTTTCATTGTTGTTCACGTTTTTGTAACTGATACTTTGATTGTTTTCTTTCGGGGGTCTCGGAGCATGATCACTTTCGTGATGTTTATAGTGCGTTTTTCTTTCGTGCCGCATTTGTCAGTTAAATGCTTTTGAGACCACCGAACGAGCAATATGTACTTATTCATTTCTGTTAACATTATATTGTTTATTACTAGTGTTTACTCTCTCTATATATATATATCTAAGACTCTTACCTCAGCATGTTTAAGGTCATGCGACTCCAGCATACGCTCGCATACTGAAAAGGGTGTCGACTTGCTTGCTGCCTTCCTGTATGACTGACGTCACAGCTTGCCCTGGCCAATCATCGCCCGCCAGCCTAGGCTTCCAGACGTTTCTATGATGTTATTATTTAAGTGGCGGCGTTTTGCTCTCCATCAGCATTCCTTCTTCAAACCTTCTACGGTCTTCTTCAACTTGCGAGAGGCATTCGTGCCTTCCGCCCTTCTCCGGGGCCTTCTAAACTTCAGGCCTAATCTGCATTTATGATTGAAACTACCAGGAAACGCACCAGCAGAGAGCTTCAGCACTGAGAAAGTGCATTCTACATTTTACTCCAAACCGCAAGAAGCTGCATCAAATCGCAGTTCTAAAATGCCATGTTATTTGGCATTCAAGAAATAACATCAAACCTAACGATGTTAAACAATGTACAGCGCTGGTGAAGAAGAAGAAGATCGCCCTGGCGAAGTTATTTTCCTGATGCTGGACATCTCAAATTCTACTGCCAAAAAATCAAGTGTTGGCCACGGCAGTCTCCGTCAGCATGCTTCTAGTCATCGCCACTAAAGATAAGTTTGTGCCTTTTTTATTATTATCTTAATCATCTTCGTTTTAAGTGGTTGCTAGCAAGTGCAAGAATATTAAATTTGTGTGTGCATCAAGCAGAATGAACTTTTGAATAATAGCCCATGGCTGGGCCAACCTAAATAAAATTAATGAACATTTGAAATTGCCCCAGGCGGGCCAGCATAACTAATTTTTAATTAAGGCTTATTTATTAATGTGTTTGCAAGTTTCACCATAAAAATAAAAAATATTGTATTTACTCTCAATGTTCAGTCTAGTATTGAAAGAACCAGGCCGCATTTCCTTAGCCCAATCCTTTCAGTCTAATCTTCTCTTAAGGAAGTTATTTTGTCCAGGCCTTAAGCCTGATGCTGTCCTCCAGTTTATGTTGATGAATTTGGGCTGGTCTTCACATAAACATTTTGGTGCCTATAACCGGGATGCTTGTAAACATTCTGTTTAACCAAATCTTCAAATTACTTAATGTTGGAACTAATTCAAAATTTAAATGCCATACTGAACATTGAGTGTGTTAATATTTTAAAAATTGTGTTTTCTAATCTACTTCGAAAGTTTCAGCTCGAGTGTATATGGTTGGCACTGAGAAGGGAGACAAACAGCAGGCCCGTATTTTACCGCAGGGGAAGCCGCACTCTCTTTTCTGGCAGACTGTCAACTTCTTCCGAAGCAAGGTGTACCAGCTCACAGTATAGTCGTGAGTACACAACAAACTTTCATAATGCCGATTGACGAGAAACTCATTAACGCCAGAGCTTCTGTCAAAGGCAAGTTAACGCGTTTTCGCACTTTTCTAGATGAGCTCCCGGAAAAAGAACGTAATAGTGACATAATTTCTCAAAGACTGAAAGGTTATGAACAGGCCTTTGAGAAATATGATGAGATCCAAAGTAATATTGAGACCAAGGATCCCGACCAGCAAAGTGACCGCTGTGAGGTTGAAAATTTATATTATAAGGGGTTCGCAGACGCAAAGCAGCTTTTAAGAAGTTTAACATTGCAGGAAAAGCAGGAGAAAACTCCTTCAGAATCTTCTTCTTTTCCTCCCCGTGTTATATTACCGAAAATAGAATTACCTAAATTTACCGGAGATGAAGCCACATGGGAACCATTTTTTGAATTACTCAATTCATTGATTCACGAAAACGATTCTCTTCCTTCAATACAGAAGTTTCATTATTTGCGTTTGTCCTTGCAAGGCAACGCACTTAAACTCATCCAAGAGCTTACGTTGACAAATGAAAATTATGAAGTAGCTTTGGCACTTCTCAGAGATCGGTTTGGGAACACTCGTTTAAAAACTCAACGTCACATACAGGGTTTATTCAATTTACCTATTGTTCAAGCTGATAATCTTGCCTCGCTTCGTAATCTGATCGATGCTGCAGAACTTCATATTCGTGCGCTTGCAAATTTGGACCAACCAGTTGACCATTGGGATCTATTTTTGATTCATCTTATTTCTGTTAAATTAGACACTAAAACTTTAAAAGATTGGGAAGCAGATCTGTCGCAACATTCATTGTGTACCTATGAAGCTATTATTAAATTCTTAATGGCGAAATGCCAAATTCTCTCTGCTGTAGCCAGCCAAAAGAGTAGCTCCACCTTCAAACCTCCTTCTAATAGTAAGGTCATCAGCCCCACTCAGAGAGTACTAAGGTCACATGCCTTTTCTACCAATATTCGGTCTTCCAATCAAGTACAAGCTTGTGTTTTGTGTCAACAACCACATAACTTGTACCAATGCGCTCAATTCAAATCTTTATCTGTGGATGAAAGACGCAAATTAATTACCACCCACACGCACTGCTTTAATTGTCTATCAGCGACACATATGATAAGCAATTGTCGTTCTGAACGGTTATGTTTTCACTGTAAAGCAAAGCATCATACTCTCCTGCATAGGCATGAAAGATTGCGGTCATCAGCAACCAATAGTTCATCCGCTAAATCTAATTCTGAGACTTTGCCTAATAACGCTCAGTCTTTTACTCAAAGCTCTGTTTCGTTCAGTAAAACTCAAGTTTTATTGTCCACTGTCCAAATTCTAGTGAAGAATGTTCACGGAAAATGGGTTTCTGTAAGGGGATTGTTATGCTGCAACTAACAATTTTATCAGTGAATCGCTAGTTCGCAAGTTAGGTCTACAAATATGCCCTACTTCTATAGAAGTTACAGGAATTAATGGTTCCAAATCGCAATCTCTGAGTTATGCTAAAGTGGATGTAAAAGATTCCAATAATCTTGGCATTCATTTAAATTTAGATTTTTTAATTATAAATTCCATAGGTAATGACACCCCCATTACTTCTTTTCAAGTCCAGGGTTGGAATATTCCGCATCATTTGCAACTTGCAGATCCGAATTTCAACAGAGCTTCATCTGTAGAAATTCTTTTAAGTGCCAGCATTTTTTGGCAATGTTTACATCCGGAAAAGGTTAAAGTTGCCCGTGATGTTTTCTTTCGTAGAACTGATTTTGGTTGGATTGCCACTGGGCAAATATACCGCAACCCCGTTCAACAAAAATCTCATTGTTATTTTGTTGGTGCTGATTTAAATCAAGAATTAATTAAGTTCTGGGACATTGAGGATATTCAAGTCACCTCACCTCATTCTCGCAATAATGAGATCTGTGAAACACACTACGTAGAAACCACTGTTCGCACTACTGAAGGCAGATTCGTGGTTACTCTTCCTCGCATTTTTAACCCCCCTGTTATTACAGAATCACATTCCAGAGCTCTCAAAGCTTTATTCGCAATTGAAAATCGCTTTAAAAAAGATGCTCTCTTAAAAACTCAGTATACTTCCTTCATGGAAGAATACGAATCAGCGAATCACATGGAAGTAGTTCCAAAATCTGAAGAAATTAGTAATTCTCCTAAAGAAATAGTATATCTTAATCATCATCCGGTTTGGAAAAATTCTTCCACCCGAGAACAGATAAGAGTGGTTTTTAATGGGTCATCTCCAGATGCTAATGGTGTTTCTCTCAATGACACTCTGCATTCTGGACCCGCTATTCAGACAGATCTTACTTCAGTTTTACTTAACTTTCGTCTATTCCCCATTGCTGTTCTTGCTGACATCAAGCAAATGTATAGGCAAATTCTAGTAAATTCAGAACAACGTGATTTGCAAAGAATTTTGTGGCGAGACGACAATGCAAAACCTATAAAAATATTTCGTTTAAGAACAGTGACATATGGTCTTAAGCCGTCTGCTTTTCTCGCAATACGATCTCTTCACATGTTGGCCGAACAAGATGGTCATCTTTTTCATCCTCTAGCTTCTGAAGTTTTGAAAACTGCATTTTATGTAGATGATTTTCTGTATTCCTTTCCTAGTATCTCTGACGCACTTCTTGTTTGTGAAGATTTAAACTCTCTTCTTTCCGGTGGTGGGTTTACCCTTCATAAGTGGAACTCGAACTCAACCGAATTTTATCTAACTTTTCACAAGTAACTCCTGTTGACAAATGTGTTGCGCTTCCTACTGAGGAATCAGCTATTAAAACCTTGGGTGTTTTTTGGTCTCCTTCTTCAGATACCTTTTCCTATCAGGTACACTTATCTGAGTTTCACCCTCGAACGAAAAGGCAATTATTATCGGAAATAGCAAGAATTTTTGATCCATTGCAGTACATTGCTCCGGTGGTTATTACTGCAAAAATTTTCTTGCAAAAACTTTGGTTATTGAAAATTGGTTGGGATGAAAAGGTACCCTCTCCCCTTTTGGATGAGTGGTTGAAATACCGCAAGAGTTTGTTAGATCTTTCTCAAATTTCTATTCCTCGCACTTTAATTTCCGACATTTCATGTCAGTATTTCGATTTTCACGTATTTGCAGATAGTTCTGAAAAGGCCTACGGTTGCTGCGCCTACTTAGTAGGCCGCCCTTCCAATACTTTACCCGGATTTTCCAATTTAATTTGTGCAAAATCAAAGGTAGCCCCACTCAAATCCATATCTTTGCCTAGATTGGAATTATGTTCTGCTGTAATGGCTGTGGAATTAGCCAGTAAATTAAAAATCAGTTTAAAATTTGAAATTTTCGACCACATGGTTTTGGAGTGATTCTTCCATCGTGTTAGCTTGGCTTTCAAAACCTTCTTCGCATTGGACCACTTTTGTGGCTAATCGCGTTTCTAAAATACAAGAGTTGTCTCATTTTGACCAATGGAATCATGTTCCGGGGAAAGAAAACCCCGCTGATATAATTTCACGTGGCTGTTTGCCCAAGAAATTAATTTCTCTTAAACTATACTGGAATGGTCCGGCGTGGCTCAGTCAGGATCTTTCTTGTTGGCCTCGTTCATCTAATCCGCTCGCAGAAGATGTTCCTGATGCTCGCATTGTTACCGCTTCCCTTTTTCTAACTTCTATTGCTACTAGTCTTTTTCAGCGTTACTCTTCATTTAATAAATTAATTCGGGTGGTAGCATATTTATTTCGATGGAAATTTCTTGTTCTTGATGAGCCTGTGAAGCCGCAACCCTTTCTCACTAAAATGGAATTGGAATTTGCTACTCGTAGAATCTTGTTTCTTATGCAACAAGAAGTATTCTTTCTTGAGTATCAGACGCTTTCAAGCAAAAAAGCTTTACCAAAGTCTAGTAGGCTGTTACCTCTCACCCCTTTTTTGGACCAAGATGGATTAATAAGAGTGGGGGGCAGGCTAGAAAATTCTAGTTACTCAGATGAGAAAAAACATCCCATTATTCTTCCTTCTAGACATCCTATTACTACTCTCATCGTAAAGAAATTTCATTATCAGAATTTGCACGCTGGCACCCGCACTTTGCTTTGTTTAATTCGCGAGCAATATTGGCTCATTAACGGTGTTCATGAAGTTTCTTCTGTTATTCGGAAATGTATACCTTGTTTCAAATCCAAGCCCCCGCCAATCACGCAAATTATGGGAAACTTGCCATATTTTCGTTCCGAACCTAGTAAGCCTTTCGCCCTGACGGGTATCGATTATGCCGGTCCTTATCTCTATCGAGTTAATTCCCCTTTATCTAAGCGAAAGTTGTTAGGTAAACTTTATATTTCTTTATTTGTGTGCATGGTGACAGGAGCCATTCACCTTGAGTTGGTTACAAGTGCTTCTACTCCTTATTTTATAGCAGCCTTTTCTAGATTTGCCTCTAGAAGGGGTGTTCCTTCTGAGGTTTTCTCAGATAACGCAAAAATTTTTGTTAGTACTTTTGATCTTTGGAAAACTGCACTTACCTCTCCTTCTGCTAAGGAACAGTTTTCTAATTTTTCTCATGCTAAGGGATTCAAATGGCATTTCACTCCCCCTTACGCCCCCCATCATAGTGGTCGTTGGGAATCTTGCATAAAGCTCACGAAGAGACAGCTGAAGAAAACCCTTGGTTCAGCCATCCTTTCCTATGAGGAATTTAATTCCTTAATTATTCAGGTTGAGGGTATCGTAAATTCTAGGCCGCTCACGCCTTTGTCTAACGATCCTAAAGATCTTCTTCCGTTAACACCTGGCCATTTTTTAATAGGCTGTTCTTTAGCTTCTACGCCTCCTTTGCTGAGTCGACGCTGTGATCTCAGGTTGCCTATTTTCTGGAGAAAGTTAGACTCTTTGCGAAACTCCTTTTGGCGCCGTTGGAAGCTGGAGTATCTCGGCTCACTTAACAGAAGAGAGAAGTGGCGGCTTTCCCAGCCTGATGTGCGAGTGGGAGATATGGTTCTTTTGCGAGATCCAAGTCCCCCTCTCGTATGGAATATTGGTAGGGTAACTCACTGCCATTTGGGTCGTGATAATCATGTGAGAGTTGTAGATGTTCTCACTAGTAAGGGTGTCTATACTAGACCAATTTCTATGGTTGCTATCTTGCCTGTTGAGGCTTAGTGTCATCTTCTTTCATTGTTGTTCACGTTTTTGTAACTGATACTTTGATTGTTTTCTTTCGGGGGTCTCGGAGCATGATCACTTTCGTGATGTTTATAGTGCGTTTTTCTTTCGTGCCGCATTTGTCAGTTAAATGCTTTTGAGACCACCGAACGAGCAATATGTACTTATTCATTTCTGTTAACATTATATTGTTTATTACTAGTGTTTACTCTCTCTATATATATATATCTAAGACTCTTACCTCAGCATGTTTAAGGTCATGCGCCTCCAGCATACGCTCGCATACTGAAAAGGGTGTCGACTTGCTTGCTGCCTTCCTGTATGACTGACGTCACAGCTTGCCCTGGCCAATCATCGCCCGCCAGCCTAGGCTTCCAGACGTTTCTATGATGTTATTATTTAAGTGGCGGCGTTTTGCTCTCCATCAGCATTCCTTCTTCAAACCTTCTACGGTCTTCTTCAACTTGCGAGAGGCATTCGTGCCTTCCGCCCTTCTCCGGGGCCTTCTAAACTTCAGGCCTAATCTGCATTTATGATTGAAACTACCAGGAAACGCACCAGCAGAGAGCTTCAGCACTGAGAAAGTGCATTCTACATTTTACTCCAAACCGCAAGAAGCTGCATCAAATCGCAGTTCTAAAATGCCATGTTATTTGGCATTCAAGAAATAACATCAAACCTAACGATGTTAAACAATGTACAGCGCTGGTGAAGAAGAAGAAGATCGCCCTGGCGAAGTTATTTTCCTGATGCTGGACATCTCAAATTCTACTGCCAAAAAATCAAGTGTTGGCCACGGCAGTCTCCGTCAGCATGCTTCTAGTCATCGCCACTAAAGATAAGTTTGTGCCTTTTTTATTATTATCTTAATCATCTTCGTTTTAAGTGGTTGCTAGCAAGTGCAAGAATATTAAATTTGTGTGTGCATCAAGCAGAATGAACTTTTGAATAATAGCCCATGGCTGGGCCAACCTAAATAAAATTAATGAACATTTGAAATTGCCCCAGGTGGGCCAGCATAACTAATTTTTTAATTAAGGCTTATTTATTAATGTGTTTGCAAGTTTCACCATAAAAATAAAAAATATTGTATTTACTCTCAATGTTCAGTCTAGTATTGTAAGAACCAGGCCGCATTTCCTTAGCCCAATCCTTTCAGTCTAATCTTCTCTTAAGGAAGTTATTTTGTCCAGGCCTTAAGCCTGATGCTGTCCTCCCGTTTATGTTGATGAATTTGGGCTGGTCTTCACATAAACAGGGCACGTGTTACTCCACGCTCAATTTAATTAACATTAACATGTTGATTGACAGAAAAGTAATTCTTTTATTGGATAATATCCGTCCATTTTATGAATTTATAATACACTAGCAGCCCACGCCGGCTTCGCCAGGGAACAGTTATGATTGCATTACGTGATAAGCGCTCTTTTTTATGTCAATGAACTACGACCTATATCCGTTTTACGTATCGGCATGATAAGTTAAAATCATTGACTGGACTATCAATTATATTATCATGGTGATGCGTGTGCAACGAATACTTGTCAGACGTAATCTAAAAATGGGGAGGTGCATGAAACCCAAATCGCCCTTCCGTCCAATCTTAACTTGACTGTGTATTTTGCGGAACGAAAAGCCCACAGGTGAAATTAAGAAAAAGCGCGCTTCCAGGGAAACTCCAAACACAACCACTCTTCTCTGAAGTCTTAACACGACTCGACAGTTTGCTGCTGGCTGTGTCTGGGGTAATAGGCTCGCCCGCTAGCTAGTCTGTAACTGGGGTAAAAGGCTCGCCTCTAGCTAACTCATAAACTGTCGCCTCAGTAATTGAATGGAGATTGCTGGAAGAAATTACAACGTAAAATCACTTATAGTAGGCGATGTATTGAAGATAGAGATATGCTCTCGCGAACGTTTGGTAGAACCTTCCATGTTGATCAATTCTTACACTCATAGTATGTTGCTATTTTTTAACGGTTTGCCCAGCATAAGCTTAAAAAGCGCACGGACGCCAGGTTTTTCTTTCGGCTTTTTCACAAAAATCGTTACTGCTTGGCTCCCTTTGATCATAAATAAATTATTTTCTACAGAAACCTTCCTCGAGATATCCTTTTACAGGATGGTGAAAACCGCATCAAAATCCATCCAGTGGTTCTCGAGATTACCCGCGACATCCAGGAATCGGGGACTTTGTTTAAGTAGAGATTATCGTAACTTTAGGAAATATCAGCAGTGGTAGTTCATTAAATTCACCGCGATTCGTGAGTAATTACGGGAGATATAACCGTTTGAATACAGCGATAAGATTGTTTCTGCTGTTATGCGCAGAAATCTCTTGGATACAAGATGCTCAGTTGTCATGCTTCGGTAATATAGTGCTCCAGTTCGGGGCATGACGTCAAGGCCTGTCCAGCTCAAGCCCTGCTCATCCCCAAGCACACCAAAACTGCCTATCTTTTGGGATACATCGTTGCACTCACATCGTGGAATACTCTATTTATTGTACTGTGTCTATGTTTATAAGTTATGTCCCGTAAAAGTCAAATCCTCACATCTTTGTTGTGTAATTTTACAAAGCGGTGGATGGAAAGAAACTAATGGCAACATATCCATAGTAAACTACAGTATGTATAGTGGAACCACCACACCTCTACAGACCTGCAACATGTTGTACCCGTCGAGGGCGCAGGACACCGCGAGCATAAAGCCTTTGTTGAAATATAGCGAGCGCATTGTGTATGCAGTGGATCCTTTAGTTAGGGTGAAAAGATCTGGCAACGATGTAACATGTTTCAGGGGATTACAATGAAGCCCTGAAGAGGTATGGTGGTTCTACAGTACGGAGTACAGACAATTAATGTGTTGCTTCTATTTTCTTTCCAATCCACCCTCATAGGCGATTCAACAAATCAGAGAGTGATAATGCTGCTAGCTTTGCTAGCGCCAGAACTATAGAAAGAACAAGTTCAATGTTCTATCTTACGTACACCAATATATTTTATTCTATATTTTCAAATCTGGTGTCTTATATTTTTTCTGCTCCTGGACATATCGATAAATAAACGTTGAAATGATTACTGCTGTGATAAATTATTATACGCTCCTTCAAAATGTTGAAACGAATGAATTTTGTCGATTTCACCCGGGTTTGGTGCGTTACGTTGAAAGAGCTTGCTCTCATGGTTAATGGAATCATAGTTTAAAGACTGAGAGTTTAATACCCCCAGGGGTTCACAACTAATGGGATATGGGTTGGAAACCCCGGGAACTGAGCTGCTTCCAATTTCCTGTCGACCTCCCCTGGTCATCTCCTACTTTGTTCTGACCCCACGGCAGTAGGGTATTTGAGGCCATTGGTCATTGCTCCTCGCCTTCTCTACCTAATACCCTCATTTTGAGCTGTCATTCGGACTTGTTTGGTCAGCCCGTTCTTCAACTGGGCCCGCCCAAAGTATATGGATCAGCCTGTTTGAAACGAAGCATGGTCTACCATGGCACGCACTGTTGCAAGGTTTTGCACAAACGCTCTCCGTCCGTGAAAATATCCAGACAATTCACTGCTTTATTTGACTTGCTACAGCCGCTTTATCTAGAGTACCGTACTGAAGTATTGATAATTAACTAGCATATCCCACGTACAATATCCACGTGCTAGTTCTTTCAAAATTTTAATTTCATATAAAGATTTGAACCACTTTTGAATTTTCATTTTCATTCACATTCTGACCGCAAAAAAGTTTTGCTAAATTACGTCATGGCAGTCAGTATCGAAAATGTCTCCGAATACACAATTTGTGATTTCTTTACTTGGCGACACAACACTTAAACGATATTACTCGTGGGAGACCTACGAGCACATAAATTTGCCTATGGCTAAATACTAGTTTTGGCAAACACAGACAAATTTTGTCAAACGTTTAACCCTGAAGTTTATTGATCGTAATTGAGAGAGCTAACCGTATTGGAAACTGTCTTCGTTTAAACTTGAAAGGAATGCATGTGTCAGAGGGAATAAGTGTTAGTCTGAGTTTGAGAACAGATTCACTGTTCATTGAATCTATAACAGTTGGCTATATCACGCGGTAACTCTTTAACTATAAGTCTAGTCCCAATACAGATTCCTTTTGAGGGTAGTAAATTTCTCAGTGATGTTCTTCATTCTCAGCTTGTGTGGAGGCATCCAGGTAGGTGTCAGACTGTTAAGAAATACTTCAGGATAAGCAAGCTGATCTCACTCACAATACTGTCTACTGTCTACTGTACAATTTCGTAAATTACGTCATCACCAGTTAAACGTTGAAGTACGTGATTGTTTATTTCAAGTAACACTTTATTAAGAACGGTAAGAATAGCTTTTCCTTTAAGTTGCTGAGCAGTGACAGTAGTGAAATCAACATCACTATAATTATAGGCCTATCTGTTCTATTAGATATTGTTGGATGCATTGCTATTCCCTCGCCTATATTACCTTGATCGTGTTCTTTCCTTTTTAATTTCTTTTAGTAGATTGTAACTGAGCTGTAGTTCACCTCGTAGCGTGGTGACTAGCTGTCACCGTAGAGGTCCGGGTTCGATTCCAGGCTCTGCCATTTTAGAAATGATTTTCCGTGCTTTACTGCTTCTACTCCAGACAAATGATGATACCTAGATTAAGCACCACGGCCTCCCCCTTCCCCAATCATAGTCTCAATTACCAATACTCACACGAATACAGCCACCACAATAGCACAGGTCATCAGACACACACCTCAGTACTGTAAATACACGGGGCTACATGGCCACATTGTCGCTAAGCCAGGAAATGAATAAACAACAACTTCGCTAGAGGGTTAGGCTACTTTAAGAAGCAAGTTTGGTTTCTAGGATAAGACATAGTCCATCGTTGTGCAGCACAATACTGCACATACAGTAAGGTAGCGAGCACGAGGCTCACCCAGGCCAATCTAGATCAGGTAATTGCTCAACTTGTGTGATTTCCTGAGCTTCCCTTGTGAATCGTTGGTAGAATGCCTGTCTCATTATCCTGAAATCGAGGGTTCGATTCCCGGCCAAGAAGCTAAAATTTAAATGGGCAAAAAAATTCAAGTATTTTAGATGGCGAATCGTAGAAGACCCATCGTATCACATTTGGTGATTACTACACCAAATTAAATAAAACTCGGCCGCAAATGACCCAACGGAGTACAGACACCAGTACAAACGAAATGTCAGAATTGGAATGTAGGTAGTCTATAGGGCCTATACCATAAGGCCTCTGCCTCTGCGGAGGCCACACAATTTTATTATTGTTATTATTATTGATGAGTAACATCTTTCCGCTCTGTTGCTGGATAGTTTTGTGGGAGTGATTTTGAAAATTGGGGACGGAAGTGGATCAGAACGATCGAGCTGGCAGTGGTGGATCGAACGGAAGTATGCACTGCCCGCTCGATCGATAGAACGGAAGTGTACTAGCTGGCAGTGGTGGAAAACGGAAGTATGCACTGCCCGCTCGATCGATCGATCGAACGGAAGTGTACTAGCTGGCAGTGGTGGAAAACGGAAAGTATGCACTGCCCGCTCGATCGATCGAACGGAAGTGTGCCCTAGCTGGCAGTGGTAGATCGAACGGAAGTTTAAGACGCACTGCCAACTCGATCGATCGATCCAGCTGGCACTGGTAAGAGTAACAATCAGCGCGCGGTGTCGGAAATTGATACCATGACGCACTCTCGGCCATGTGGAATGTATATGACATACTGAACGGAAAACGCTCATGCGAACTCTGGTGTCAAGTGATTGAAACAAATGACATGGTACATGTTCAAAGTCTTCGTATCAGTATTTAAATGGTAAAATGCGTTAATATCAATCATTGTAAGTAGTCGGCATTGCCGGTATTACGTTTCTGCACAATGGCTATTCAAATATTAGCCCACATAACGGTAATGCAGTCATCAATATAATATAATCGTTGTGGTTATACGAGAATTGAGCAAGCCTTCATGAACTATTACTCAATACATTCTCTTTACTCGCTAGAGCGCCTATTCATAAGGCATTTTAAACTCAATTTCACGCAGGAACATTATCGAAATAAGCAAAATATAAATGAAACTTAATTCCGTAATGCTGTATTATTTGAACGTGGAAATAAGTCACCATCTTGTGCACAATATTTTTTAGTCGAAATAGCCGTGGGGTTAGTGCGTATGACTGTGAATCTAGAGATCTTGGGTTCGAATCCTGGGTGGGGAAGATATTTTTGCTACCAGATTATCATTTTAAACGATATTTATCATATCAATATGACTCATTTTAACAGAATCCATATGAAATTACGTGTTGGTCTGTGAATCAAGAGGACCTGTTTATAAGGAATGTAAGGTTATGAGCGGTGTCGCGTCTATTAATCTAGTTGATCCATATCGTATTCTTTATTTAGGCTAAAATGAGTTCCGTATTATTTTTTTATTTTTTTATTTAGTCAATTTACCCTCTAGGTTGGTCGATCCCACGGACTCAGCGAGGGAACTCACCACTACCGCCTCTATGGGCAGTGTCCTGGAGCTTGGAACATCTGGTCGGGATGGATTCAACTGGGGAGGTGTGATCAGCACTTCGCCCAGGCGGCCTCACCTGCAAAGCGAACAGGGGCCTCATGAGGGATGGGAACGGATGGAAGATTGGGATGGATAGGCTAGGAAGAGGGAAGGAGGCGGCCGTGGCCTTACAGTAGGTACCATCCCGGCATTTGCCCGAAGACGAAGTGGGAAACCACGGAAAACCACTTCGAGGATGGCTGAGGGGGAATCGAACCCCCTCTACTCATTTGGGCCACCCGAGGCTGAGTAGACCCCGTTCCAGTCCTCGTACCACTTTTCAAATTTCGTGGCAGAGCCGGGAATCGAACCCAGGACCTCCGGGGCGGCAGCTACCCATGCTGACCGCTACGCTACGGAGGCGAGTTCCGTATTATAAACTACAATATCTGTAAAACACTCCCTTTTACAATAGATTAATATTTGTGCCAATAATAGTATAAAATACCGGTGTATCAACAATTTCACGTGACGTTTCTTTTATGTCAGATGTTACACATCATATGCGACTACAGTAAGGCTAGTTTTTTTTTTTTTTTTTTTTTTTTTTTACAATCGTATCTGTATTACCTTTGCAGGAGAGGGGGAAGTGGAGCTCCGGACTAGCCAATGTGAAAGTGAATGCACACTGCTAATGATGCAGGTCACGGCTCAGGTTACTCGCCGCGGCTATAAATGAGCAAGTGCTGTTCTCCACTGCGCCTGTCTCTGCACACTTTAATGCTAGTAGAAATCGAATGGTACTTGCTTTGAAGTGGGTTACAGGGATTGTAATATTCCGCATTGCTCAGTTTGATTCTGCTGAAACATTCAAGCCAGTTTGAATGTTTTGGTCAACTTGTTGGTCTAGATTCAGTGTCTGGAGAAAGATTGTAGTGTACTGGGCGGAATACATCTACTGTAGATCAAGCTCTGGCCACCGCACCGTCCCAAGTTCGCAATTAGAGATTCCATGTGATTGATCTCTCGGGTTATAAAGTAATCCACTTCATGTTTACAATAATTGAAGCTATTTTTTTCACGTTAATTGTAATTGCATGTGGCATCTGGGAAGCCTGGTGTAGGTCCTGCAATATGATGCGTTCTGATGAGGAGGAAATGATGATAAAGACGTCCCGGAATCAGGTGAAGTAACCAAAGGAGAACAACATCCCTACGGCCCGATCGGGAATCGGATGTGGGATAGGCCTACTTCGGGCCAAAATCTAGCAACTTAGTCACGTTGTCGGACAGGTTAATGATTTATAAGTTTAGGGTCCGATAACCTAGATGTTAGGCCCATTAACACAAGAATTATCATCATCATCATCATGATTTACATGTTGGTGCAGAGTGATCCTCCAGTCCCTTAAAATTCAGTTTTATGCAACGCGCTGTTTAGATGCAACAGCAAATATCGGTGTTCAGCCTGTAGGCCTAGTGGTGAAATATCATCATATACCAGGTGAATCAGTTCCTCCTATTAATATTGTTTTATGCAGCCCAACTAACGCGTATTGTCGATATTTCTCTGCCTTTTATTTTGTAGCGTATGGATTTTAGAGTCGGGTGTTTCCGAGGACATGTTCTGCTCGCCAGTTTGTACCTGCTTCTCGGCGCGGACACCCATGGGGTGAGCTACAAGTACCGTTGCGTGTGGAGTGTTGTCTTGGGAGGAAAGTTTGAATGTAAGGACGAGGAATTGGAAGGTAGCGGCTGTGGACTATAGTTAGGGACCAACCCCGGCATTTGCTTGGAAGGTGAAGATGGGAAACCACAGAAGACCATCTTTCAAGGTTGTCGGCGGGAGGATTCGAACCTCCTCGCCTCCCGGATGTGAACGACTGCCTGCAGCCACGCCGTAACGACCACGGCTAACTCACCCGGTTTGGGATGCACTGATGCACTGCAAGCACGATACTGAACACTATTATTTTTTCGTCGGATTAGTTTGTAGTCACATCGAGGGCTGATTCACCTGGTGTATAAAACGCTTAGCTGCATGTTTCACAAAACTCAAGCTCTTAAACCAGAAGGAGTTAGAAGGTGCGGTTTGTGTCAAAATCTTCCAAATAGTCTCAATAGTAAGGAAACATTTTGCATTTAATGAAAAAAGTCAACGGAAATATATTTATTTGTTTAACATGTGCGATTAATCAAATAAACAATACAATAACCCCTGCCAGAACTGTGTCGCGTGGAGTCCGTATAATAGTAACTTAACGCCAGGCGGGTAGTCTACACACATGGGACGTTCACAAGTAGCCGATTATGCATTCAAAAGAAAGAGAATGACACGCAGTAGTGACGAATTGCACTCTGATTTCATAGATATCGGCAATTTGTTTAAAAATTGTGATTAAACAAATAAACAAGAAGCCCGCATAACAGTAGAACCGGGTGGTGGTTTATGCCCATGCGAGATTCTCGCACAGGTTCCCTAATAGTCTATCTATAATCTTATTATTGCAGTCAATGGCCATTTGTTTTCTTTTAGGAGGGTCACGGAAGGGATTTTGGAAGAAAATCGGCCTTGGACCTATGGTAGGGACCGTCCTGGCATTTGTCTGGTGGTGAAAATGGGAAACCACGAAAACCATTTTCAGGACAGCCGAGGTAAGATTCAACCCCATGCTCTCCTGATGCCGAGCTGGCTGCGTGGATCAGCGGTAACGTTCTCACCTGTTGTTCTCAAGGTTGCAGGGTCGAATCCAGGCGCAGCCAGCTGGCATTTGTGGGTGCGCAAATGCGAGGGAGCCGTGTCAGTTGATTTACTGGTACGTCAAAGATCCCCTTCGGGGCAAAAATCCGGCAACCCGGCGTCTCTAAATGCCACAGTAGTTAAAAGGGACGTAAAACCAATAACGTTATTATTATCTCCTGATGCCAGCGAGACACGAGTTAGCGCTCTCGGCCGGTGTGTGACATAGACCTTGGCCTAAGCGCGGGACGTCGCCAGATATAATGAAATGGAGGGAACGCGGATAACATATAGTGTACGTTACACCTGGACGAGGAACAGGTACCACATAGGCCGTGTGTAGCCAACTGGCCACCCCTGCTCACCACATACCAGGTTTGTAATGCGGTACACTGCTCCTACAAAATACGTTGTGTTTGGCTTGTAGCAGGGATGGAGTATGGCGTGATAGCCTGGCGATAGGACGCAGGGTACCCGACTACACCGGAAAATATGAAAATCTACAGCCTGCTTCCAGTCTACCGACCGGGTCAGGGAATGGAATGAATGAAGCCCCCATCTAGCGGCGAGGATATGATCTGTGCCGGCTGCCGAAGCCTGTCGCACTCCCCTGGGCCCTGGGGCAATGATTAAATGAATGACAGATGAAATGAAATGATAGTGGAGAGTGTTGCTGCAATGAAATTGTGACAGGGGAAACCGGAGTACCCGGAGAAAAACCTGTCTGCCTCCACTTTGTCCAGCACAAATCTCACATGGAGTGACCGAGATTTGAAGCACGGACCCAGCGGTGAGATGCCGGCGTGCTGTCGCCTAAGCCACGCAGGCTCAGTACACCGGAATAGAAACTAAATATCTACTCAATTAAATTTCCCAGTCCGTTGGGAATCACTCGTCATGTTTTGTGCCTCGAGGACAGGACCGGATTTAGATTTTATGCGCTCCTAGGCCCGTGGGTTTTTGCCGCCCCCTCATCATAGCATCGTGAAGGAGGGAGAATTTAGACCTCAGAAAGGTCTTTGTGAAGGTAATTTGTATTTTATCCTAATATATCGAGAAGAACAAGCAATTAAATAGATTAAAATAATGAGCGAATCAATTGTTTCTAAATTTGTATATAATAACTATGAAATAAATAGACCAACAAGATATTAAAATAAGTTTAAACCATTTAAGACACACTTACAGACATACATGTGCACTATATCATACAAACTACAACTATGCATAATGAATTATTCAAATTAAACTGGTTTTTTTTTTATCGTTTCGGTCGTCTATGGACCACGTTATTTCAACTGCCTTTTCCCTCGTTCTTTCACATTGGCCCAGTATTCGCGCATTCTTCTTCGGTGAGCTTCCCTTCGTTCTTCGGTCCACTTCTTGCCAGTTTTCAATATAGGTTTTGGCTGAAAACTCCGTATCTCCCCAAGTTTCTTCTTCAAAGAGTCACGTTCCAAGATGTCCTCATGTGATATCCCCAGTTCTCGTAGGTCTTTTTCCACCTCTGTAAACCAGATCCCTTTGGTTTTCTTTCCCACAAAGTAGGCACAGATTCGATTGGACAATCTTCCGGAGTTCATTCGTGTTAAATGGCCATAAAAGGAGAGTCTTCTTTAGCGAATGGTGTCCGTTATTTTCTCCACATGTAGATAGAGTTCATCGTTGTGTCATCTTCTATACTCTCCTCGTTTCTTGACCGGGCCCAAGATCTTTCTCAGAATCTTCCTCTCTTTGGCTTCGAGTTGTTCTGCCAGGCCTTTCTTATTCATCGCCAGGCATTCTGATGCATATAACGCCTCCGGGCGAATAACGGTAACGAAGTGCCTCAGTTTGGCCTTGAAGGACATTGATCGTGATTTGTAAATGTCTTTGGTTAAATGGTAAGCCATTTCCATTTTGTTAATCCGTGCCACGAAGGATTCCTTTTCACGAATGTTGGGCTCAATCCATTCACCCAGGTATTTGAATTAAACTGATATTAATATTTAAGACTTAAATTTTCTCGTAATAAAGCTGAAGTCGAAAAATTTGCTGTTGTTGGAAAATAATGGCCTCAATATAATGTGGAAAAGTGTCAAAATTTTGGAAAGTTTAATTTAAATCATAAAATTATACGAAATTGGTTTAAAAAATCATAAGTAGTAAAACTCTGGTTAGGCTATTTTTGAACTATGAAAAGAACTTGCGCCCCTCAGCATGGTGTGCCGCCCCGGAGGCCTATTGGTAAATCCAGCCCTGCTCGAGGAGCGAGAAGGCAGCATACAACCCTATTGCACTTCCGCCAAGCCAGTAACAGTCCTCTTTGATTCGCGGTTGACAGTCGCAGCTGCCCCCTCACTTGCCGCGAGCAGCTTGCTTCTGCTGCTGCTACCCGTGCGGCGGGTTGCGTTTTCCGGCGAACTCTCTGTACTGTACTCAAATAGCTTATAAAGATAATAGCGGAAACTCCTCGCCAAAACAGGAGACAGCGCTACCCAGCACTGCCTAGCGGTCCGAGTTGGCAACGTAAGACCAGCTGATTTACAACCGTGAGATCCAACCAAACAATTATAAGAAATTATTGACCTGTGACTGATCTAATTATCCAATTATAATGGTTGGTACGGGGAGTATTTGTGCCATATATGGCTGTAATAATTATAAACAACAAAGTGACCCAAAATCTTTCTTCAGGTTCCCAAGAAATTATTGTAAACAAGTAGCCTACCATTACACTGATAGTTCGGTTTTCTTTTAATGCAAAATGCTTTTACAATATAATTTAGCATATTTTAGCCTGTTCTTTATTTATTTATAGATGCACGCTGTGGGTTATTCGAAGCCGTAGAGCTGACTTAGATGACGTATTGAAAGGAATGGCCCAGAACATTTAAACAGAACTCGTGTTGTATGCTCAGACCACTTTGTGGAGAAAGATTTCAGGAACAAAAACTTGTTAAGTCAAGGGCAAGATCTTTGTAGGTTGTTGATAGTAGGCCTAATGTTAATATTGAAATAAGAGCCTTTATAAAACGTGGTGACTCTACGGTACAGTAGGCCTAAAATTTAACAACTTGCTTCAATATTCCCGATTGAAAGTGTACGTAGTTATTTATTGTTGTTATAAGGGGAGGAACAGCGAGGGCATCTGCCTCTAAAGTGTACGTATTGCACTATTAAAGCAAAGGAGATTGGTGTAATCTAACAAGTTCAGAAACACAAATTTTAATTTTACTGACTTTATTAGGAAATACGTTATATATATAAGAAGGTAACTGTTTTTTTTAATGTAATTAAGCGTGTTCAACTCGTTTTTAAATACCAGTATGTCAAAAGGATGGATTAAAACCAATATGCCAATATTTCCTTGTAATTTTCAGTAGGCTATTTGGCCTGGTGCAGTGCCTTCAGTTCTACTGCCTATGGCAAAGCAAACCATATGCAGAAGCAGTCCAGTATTTTTTAGAATTCTCTATAAATATTGTACAGAACCAAGTATCTTTTGTTTCTTTTAACACTAATCTTTAAATTATTTGCTGCATAAATATCAAGCCGAGACATATGTTAACTTCACAATGCAATTTCGGTCGGTGGGCACTCAAAAATGCTAGCTGTGGGTGGCAAGAAGGGTAATGCTGTCAACTCGCACCAAGAGATGGCACTGTGATCGCTGTCTCCAGGCGAGCGCATGCTTTTACGGCCGAGTTTCCGCTATTATCTTTATAAGCTATTTGCTGTACTGTTTATGCGCATACTTTCTTGAGATGTGGATGAGCTAGCACAGGCTGAATTGAATTCAATTTATCCGTCAAAGAAATGCCGCTGAGGTTAATGAGTCCCATTATGTGGCCTACACACCGTTCTGGTTCAAAACAAAGTGATAAATAATGCACTAATAGCCACCAAGCTAGGCTAATTGAGCACTCAACGCCATGATGACAAACGGCTAATATTTTATATATTTTATACAAGGCCTGAGAAACTTAAATTAAAATGATATACCGTATTCACTTCCACTTTTTAAAATTAAAATCATATTGTTAAACTAGCTTCAAACAATAAGGTAACAAGAACTCATCCGGAGAAACCTAATTTTTAGGCAGATGCACAGTAGTAGCGTACTAACACGCATTTTTCAGTCATTTTTTCCCGTGTATTTGGATTGTGTGTGTAAAAACTGTCTGATAACCTATGTCATTGTGACGGTAGTGCTAGAGTGTGTATTTGTAATTAGTCTAGGCTTTAGATGGGAGGCAGTCGTGGTCTTAATGTAGGAGCCATCCCGGTATTCACCTGGAGTAAAAGTGCAGAACCATGGAAAACCACTTGTAGGGTGGCTGAGGTAGGAATCAAACTCATCTATTCTCAATTCTGCCCCACGAGGTTGAGTGAACTCCGTTGCGCCCTCGGACCAAAAATGAATGACTTGCCACAGCCAAGAATCATACCCGGATCTCCGCGGTAGCAGCCAAGAATGCTAGTCACTACGCCACGATGTGTCACAGTAACTAACACTCCCCTGGTGAGGAAATCAACACGACACACGCCATTGGCCTTCCAAAAGGCCGTCTCCATAACTTCCTTCGCGGTGGAGTTATAGGACTTTTTTGTAAGGTGGGCGCGAGCGGGGTTTCCATGACGTGGATACTCGCTTCGTCTCCGGTATTATAGGATGCAGTCATGGCAAACAATGTAACATACTGCACACTTTCACGTTAGAGAAGGTTTCCGAGCGCGCACTCGTGCAGCCTGGTGGAATATATGCGCCATCTCTACTGACGTTGGTATAAAACAAAGTCCCCGATTCTTGAATGCCACGGGTAATCTCGTGAACCTCTGGATGGATTTTGATGCGGTTTTCACCATTCTGTAAAGGATATCTCGAGGAAGGTTTCAGTGGTAAATAATTTATTTATGATCAAAGGAAGCCAATCAGTAACGATTTCAGTGAAAAAGTCAAAAAAAAAACTGGCGTCCGTGCGCTTTTTAAGCTTACGCTGGGCAAACCGTTAAAAATATCTGTATACTATGAGTGTAAGAATTGTTCAGCATGAAAAGTTCTACAAAAACGTCCGCGAGAGCATATCTCTATCTTCAATACATCGCCCACTCTAAGTGTTATTACGTTTTCATTTCTTCCAACAATCTCCATTCAATTATTAAGGTGACAGTTTACGAGCTAGCTAGGGGCGAGTCTATCACCCCAGTTACAGCCTAGCTAGCGGGCGAGCCTATTACTCCAAATACAGCCAGCAGTGAACTGTCGAGTCGTGTTGAGTTAAGACTTCAGAGAAGAGTGGTTGTGTTTGGAGTTTCCCTGGAAGTGCAACTCGGCTTTTCTTCATTGCGCCTGTGTACTTTTCGTTCCGCAAAATACACAGTCAAGTTAAGATTGGACGGAAGGGGGATTTGTGTTTCATGCACTTCGCCATTCTTAAATTACATCTGATAAGAATTCGATGCACATGCATCTCCATGATAATATAATTAATAGTCCAGTCAGTGATTTTAACCCATCATGCCGAGACGGAAAACGGATATAGGTTGTAGTTCATTGACATCGAAAAAAAAGGTGCTTATCACGTAATGCATTCATAACAGCTGTTCCCGGGCGAAGCCGGGGCGGCTGCTAGTCTAACGATAAATCTCTGGTCTCCTGCTTCGGCTCTGGCAGAATATTCCAACTCAAGGGGGAATACGTCAACCATAAGAGTCATCTTTCTTTTTGAAGCTATATTGTTGATGCATCTTAACCATAAATCAGTCTACTGTACATCTATTATTGATTCATTTAGGGGCTTTGGGACATCGTGGTCATGTATCCCCGTGTACTTGAGTATGTGTGTGGAATTTGTCTGATAACCTGTGTTTGTGATGGCTGTACTAGTGTGTGTCCTTGTAAATTGGGGATAGGAGTGGGAAGGAGGCGGCCGTGGCCTTACGTTAGGAACCTCCCAGCATTTGGCCGGGGTAGATTTTGGAAACCACGGAAAACCACTTCCAAGATGGCTGAGATGGAAATCAGGCCCGCCTCTTCTCAGTGTTGTCTTACGAGGCTGAGTGTAACCGTTCCAGCCCTCCGACCAGAATTCAATTTCTTGGCAGAGCCGGGGATCGAACCCGTGCCTCTGCATTGACAGACAAGAATGCTAGCCACTACACAATGAGGTGGACTCACTGATTAGAGAAATGTGATGTAATTGGATTGAAAACTAGCGAAATATGAATTACATGTCCCGAAATACGAGCTCATGTTAGCTCTAAGACCGTACTCCACTGACAAGTATTCGTTATGTTACAAAAATGGTAATGAAATCGTATTAAAGTTGAAGAAACTGAATAAAATATGCCAAAAAAGTAGAATAAAAATGTCTGATTAGCTGAACAGAAGATGCAATAAAACGAAATAAAAATGGTTGAAAGAGGAATATTCAAGTATCGTAGATTACTTAGGCTGCACTGAAGTATGGTTTATAATATTTCAATGGTTTGAAAGTAGGAAATGATGCAGGTGCAGCTTATCGATGATTTAAGAGTTCTTTTGAAGAAATGAAGGCTGATTGCTGCAATGGAAACCTCTACTAGAGGAGAGGAAAACGTAGAAAGATGGGTAAAGAGGTTGAGGATCATGGACTGGAAAGGGAAGAGGAAATAAATGACGATTGAAAAGGTGATTTAATATTGAGATAAACATTTGATAGAGCACTGGAAGACCAATGTAGTAACCAGGCATATGTGTATTGCTACGTTGTGTAGGGAATGAAGGTTCGATCAGGGTATTTCACTTAGTTGCTACGGTTTACAAGACTGGTAAGTTGCTCTCTGACTTTTAGAATAATATTATCATCCCTATACCTAAGGAGCTGACAGAAGTGAAGATGATCGTAAAATCAGCTTGATCACTCATGCTTAAAAAATCCTGACAAGGATAATTTACCAGAGGATGGAACGACAGCTTGAAGCTGAGTTGGGTCGAGACCAGTTTAGTTTCAGAAGAAACATAGTAAGCAGGATGGCAGAATAAGGACACATACGAGAGCGTTTATGAAACTTGTAGACTTAGAAATGGCTGTTGATAAAGTGGATTGAAATGAATTGTTAGACATTTTGAAAAGAATTATAATAAAGTACAAAGATAAGACAGTGAATTACAATCCATAGAACATGTGTGTGAGAAAAAGAAGATGATGGTAGTTGCTTTAAGAGCCGGAACAACGAGGTCATCTGTCCCTGTGTGTGAGAGAAAGAGGCAGTTATGAGGAAATGGTGCAATATCTCGCACATACTT
Source organism: Meconema thalassinum (assembly GCA_946902985.2). Classification (NCBI taxonomy): domain Eukaryota; kingdom Metazoa; phylum Arthropoda; class Insecta; order Orthoptera; family Tettigoniidae; genus Meconema; species Meconema thalassinum. The sequence continues at coordinate 94,107 of CAMPQE020000278.1, read as the reverse complement.
TTCGATCTGCACAATGAACAGGCATTTAACGAAATTTAGAGTAGAAGTAAAGATTCTTGGTGAAATTATTACAACTCTGAGATTTTCTGATGACATTGATGGCTTAACCATGTCACCAGAGGGTTTGAATGAGTTTCTGAATAATATGGATATGCGGCCGTGGGAAACCACGAAAGCCATTTTCACCACCAGGCAAATGCCGGTACGGTTCCTTTCGATAAGTTCACGGCCAATTTCCTTCCAATATCCCTTCCCTGGCCTGTCCTGAAAAGAAAAAGACATGGCCATTGGCTGTATTAATTAAGTTATTATACGAGGAAACGAAAAAATTCATGATGATAATCAAGAAATTTAAAAACGGTAATGGAATGCAGCCGAAATAAATGAGAAACCCTTATTGACATCAAATTGGCAGGTAGACGAAGTAGACGACTTCTGCTACTTGGGAAGCAGAATAAGCAGTGATGGACGAAGCAAAGAGGATATAAAAGGAAGGGTCGCTTTGGCGAAGAAAGCTTTTCTACAGAAAAGAAATCTGCTGACTTCAAATATAGCCTAGATTTAGGTGTTAGGAAGTGTGGCACGTGGCGTTGTATGGAAGTGCAACTTGGGCTGAATAGAGGAGAATAAAAGCATCTGAAATGTGATTTTACAGAAAAATGATGAAGATTAGATGGATAGAGTAAAAATGAAGCGGTCTTAAGACGAGAGGGGGAGGAAGAGGTGTGTTTATAGCGAGTGATAATGCAAAGAAGAGACAGGTTGGTGGGACACATACTAAGCACCGAGGAATAGCCTAGTTAAAGAAAGAAAGAAAGAAAGAAAGAAAGAAGAAAAGAAAGAAAGAAAGAAAGAAAGAAAGAAAGAAAGAAAAGAACTGTAGGGGAAGACTGCGATTAGAATAGACTACCTTGAATGTAGGATGCAGTAGCTACCTGTATGTAGCTATGGGACCAATGCTCAGGGCAGCGGGGAGTATGCAGAATAAAGACTGAAGACTCAAACAGCAATGAAGGTGATAACTTGAACTGAGCTCACATGCTGTGTAATGCTACTCATTGATATGGCCCCAATTGTGGTTGGGGTGCTGTACCATGTGGCCCACAGTATGTCGGATTGCAGCCTCACGAATTGCTCATAGTGGATTCCCTAACTTATGGCCATGGCTGCCTCCCTCCCAATCTTAGCCCTAACTACAATTGCGCACACATTTTATCAGACACACCCAAGTACACGGGTGTTGTCGTGGAATGACTGTGCGAAAGGTAACTGCGTTAGGCGTTACGCATCGTTACATTTGAATAAAAATATAGTTGGTTATTTTAGGGGCTACTACATCGTGGTCATATAGCCCCGTATATTTGGGTGTGTATGGAATTTGTCGGATAAGCTGTGTTATTGTGATGGCTGTACTAGTGTGTGTATTTGTAAATTGGGGAGTGGATTGGGAAAGAGGCGAAGAGGCGGCCGTAGAATTAAGTTAGGGACCATCTCAGCATTTGCCTGGAGTAGAACTGGGGAAACCACGGAAAACCACTTCCAAGATTGCTGAGATGAATATCAAACTCTCTTCTTCTCAGTTTTGTCTCACGAGGCTTAGTGTACCCCATTTCAGGCATCAGACCAAAGTTAAATTTCTTCGCCGAGCCAGTAATCGAAACCAGACCTCTGGGGTGACATCCAAGAACGTCATCCACTACACCTGGACGTGGTTTTTAAAATATTACAATCAGACAATAATTTGTGTATGCCAAAGGACAAATAATAGGTTTCTATAAAGAATATTATTATAGTTTGACTAAATTAAAATGAATAGTGGATTTCACTTACATGGAAAAATAGAATCAATTGGCAATGGCTAACAGGTTTCGATTCCCAGCTCTACGATGCAGTATACTCCTAGTATGAGGTTGGTCAGCCTTTACACAGCCCATGGGACCCACAGCTGAGTCCGGCATTGCTTCCACTTACTTGTGCCGGGCTCCACTCCGTCTTCTTTCCTGTCGACCTCTATTGGTCAACTCTTATTCGCTTCCGACCCCGACAGTATAAGCGTATCCGAGGCCTAGGGAGTCTTTCACTTTCCCGCTTTAATTGGCCCTTCGCTCATCTTTCCTGATACCCTCATTCTTCGAGGGGTCAGCCTTCTTTTTCATTTCATATTACCTCCTGCCTTCTGCACAAAGTCCTCAAGGAGGCAGGGTGTATGTAGCCCCACCACTTTTGGTGCACCCTCGATAGAGCTACACCCTCAAGGTCTCACGGCTGGTGAGTTTGGGAGTTGGCGACCCCGAGGGATTCCTGAGCTGGGTCCGTTTTTTCCCTTTTTCCTCTGAATTTGGGGCGTGCCCTCTCCTCTTTCCCTTTCCTATCTGCCTTTCATGGCTCTCCTTCCTTCCAAGTCCCTCAATCCTCATCCTTCGAGGGTTGAGGGCATTTCTTTTCTTCGTGTCCTCTATTTTCCTTATCCTTTATTTGTTTATCATTTCTTCTTCTAGTATGTAACTCTGTAGTTAATATTAGTTATAGTTTTCATTCTCATCTCATCTTTCACTATGATCCGAACCATTAGGGGCCGATAACCTAGATGTGAGGCCTTTTAAAACAACAATTATCATCATCATCATCATACCTTTACACAGCAGTTGAGAAGAGTGGTGAGTCGTTGGTTCGTATACTACTCTCGGCCATCGTGCAAGTGGTTAACCAAAGTAAACTCAGATCACTGCTTCCCCCTTGCCAATCTTAACCTCTAATTACAAGCGCACGTACTAGTATGGCCACTACAATAACAGATAGGTTCCACGCACATAAAGATCCCCAGGGTGATGACCATGAAGTCGCAACTCCTAAATGAATCAACAATAAATCGCTCGGTCCGGCTTTGTTTAAAGAATATTCACCACTGTTTTGTCAAGTAGCCTAAATTATGTGTTCATTCTCTGCTCGTTAAATCGTGCACCACGGCCGTAAGGGCAGCAGCATCAAGATTGAAGATCGCATGTTCGAATTCCAGCGCTGAGAGCGGCTTCCCTGGGTGTGGTTTATCCCCAGATATTTCCACATTCCCTACAAGAAAATGTACTGGGGCACCTACAACATCACTGTCCCGAATACAGTTGGGTAGATTATTGACTGGGGAATAACCTAACCACCAAGGGAAGATGATTTAGAAAAGGAGGTGGGTTTCGGCCTGGAGAAAAAAGGATGGAGAAATAGGAGGAGAGTCCCACAAAAGTTATAAATTTAACTTTAAATGCACTCAAAGGCGGTTGCCACTGCAAATCCGCTCTCTGATACCTAAAGTGGGCAAGGACCTGGTCGAAGCTAACGGGAAACGCAGCTAGGACTTGGGCGGTTTGCAAGAAAATGGCTTTAGCGTATTCCCTCTCAAGCATGCATATGCCTACTATGGGGAAGGGTGATGGTCTGGCAAGACAGAGAGTAACATAACTTATTGTATGTCTGTTCAAAGGAATTCGTTTTGAACAAGTAATTCGAAGAATGCCAATAATTTGAATTGATTTCGATATTTCCAGTTTTCGAAGTTGTAGAGTTCCTAAAAAGCGACCCAGTGCTTCCAAGAAGGATAGGAATAAACCAATTATACTTTTGGGAATAATTTCGGTAAGTGCACCAATAGTTGCATTTGGAAATGGCTAAGCTTTTACCCAGCAAGGAGCCGACTAAAAGTTTAGGCAAGGAGAAACACTTAAATTTTGAAGAACCAACAATAAGAATTGGAGAGAATCTCCACAAGCAGGAAGCTGGCGTAGCGAGCTATGCTTGCCTTACTGGCCAATTAGAATTAGCTATTAAAGCTAAGAGAGACTTTACCGAGTTGGCAACTAAGAGTTCTTGCTCAAATGTAACAAGTGGTGAAAACCCTATCACAAGATTTATTTGCATTAACGAGGGCATGCACCTAGGAAGAGTCAGGGAAGACAGGATCTTGCCTAACTGTAGTATTAGAGAAATGATGAGTAAAAAGAAAGGAACTTTAATTTATTTAACAATGAAAAAGAGACTAATAAATTTAACAAGCATATAGTCACAATTTTTGTTAACAATTTGGGGTCGCAGACCTCCTAACATTTAAAGTTTGCTCCAGGCAATTAACAATTCTTTAGGTTTCAAACCTTTATATGTACTAAAATCTTTGTAAGATTTAAAAAAGACAAATGAAGTGATTAAAGTTAGACATTAAATCGAGTACAAGGTGTGTACTTTAAGAAATTTCCAAGTACCTATCTTAGAAAAAGTTACAACTTCGAAAATAACAAAAAAGAAAGCAGGTAGAATGAAAGAGAAGTTCCTATAACTTCTTATATTTACGCTGAATTACTTTTATAATAGTTATACAAAATAGGACAGGTCACTTACTGTGAAACCTGAAGAGAAAGTCAAAAGGAGGGTTCTAGACTTCCTTTGTTTAAGTAGGAATCACGAGACAAATGGGGCAAGTTTCCCTTTCGTGAGACCGCGAAATAACTCCCTCATGAGTTGAAAGAATTGTATTCCCTAATTAGAAGGGGAAACAATGTATGTTTAAAACGTGTACTCGACACGTATTTATGCAGAAGTCAATTAATGTTGTATAAGAAAAAGGGGAGGGCACTTCTATAGAGTGACACCTCATTGAAAAAGGACTTAAAGTAACAACTTTATTATTATGGTTTGTTAGTAAAAGGTTTAGGAAAGATCAATTGGGATTGAGGATAAATGTTCATGGCCTTATTTATGGTAATCGGACGATCGCGACGCGGTAGAAATGTTGAACAAGCACTAGTTTTCACTATAGTCTGTTAAATGGATGAAATGTTCACTGTAGTAACACAGAAGTTTATGGCCAAAAAAAGTTATTGCAATTGTGGAAAAAAAACTGGTTGCACTAGGTAGGCGAGAGTCTATTGCTTGAGAAAGTTATAGATTGTCATTAAGTACGCCAGAGAAAATCCCAACGGAGGAAGAAAAGTTAGCTATTGAGCATTAAATAATAAGGAAGATCCTTTAGTTTGAGAATGTATTCACACATGTGAGTGGAAAATACATGACGGCGTGACTGGTAGATTCTGGAAGGTTCCAGAGCAATTTTGACTGAAGAATAGGGCCAAAGTTATTCCAGCGGTGGAACGAGCAAAATATTTGATAGACAGTGGGTATTCATTGGTATCCCACGTTGTGAGAAGATTTCTCATTTAATTAGCTTAAGAAAAGCTACTTTCTATTAATGTTGGCTTAGACAGACAAAAGCCCAACATGGTAAATCCCGCGAAGGATGATTATTGCCCCAAAATATAGTAATCTCACACTGCCTATAAAATTATCCTTAAAAGCATGTAGATATTAAAACGATGAGAATGAGGTTAAAACCTGAAGTCTGTACTTATCTTTGCTGCATAGCGATGGTGAAGTTCCCTTTGAAGTTTTACATTAGAGTTCCAACATGGCGTGGAAGGAAGAAAATGCCTCTTGGGTTCAGGAGGCTGGCTCTAGTTGAGCCTTGACTGATTCGACGGTCGACGTACAAGTGAGACCCACTCAGCGAAGCGCAGAGGGACCAGGAAAGGGGAAAAGAGTGGGGGTAGGTGACAAAAGGAAGACATATAAGCATCACCAACATACAAAAGTTAAATTCTCTTGAGGAAATGGTCTTCAAAGAGTTGATTGTAGGCGACGCTATCGCAGCCTGGTGGGTGAAAAAGTAGACGAAGTTCTCTTGATCACGGAGATGATAGCTGGCGATGGCGACGCGATCTGGTGGCCAGATGGATAAGGACGTCCTCTTGTACAGGGAAGAATTGAGGAACTTCAGAGATTCGCTGCTAGATGACGCTAGGTGGGTCATGGAAGATATATATCTAGAACAGACTCACAAATGACATATGAGACATGACCACCAAAGAGAAACTGGAAGATCACTGTTGGTGTTTGATAAAAAGGAAGGAATGAGCAAGAAAAGAGCATTGAAAAATATACTCTATCATACCGTGTATTCCAAGAATACACCATGCTGGGAGGGGAAAACACCAACAGAGAACAAAATAAACAGTTAAACATTTAAAGGTAATGGAGCAATTAAAGACAGTGGTCTTGTGATCTGACCATTAGTGGTCAAGATTTTGGCCACCCTGACTCTGCCATCCCTTCCAGGATAACACTCGGTCACTCTACCAGAAATCCAGACCAGGGGAGGAGAAACATCCCTGACCAAGACCCAGTCCCCCACTTTAATGTCGGGACTGGAAAGATACCACTTCTGTCTCCGTTGCAAGGGAGTTAAATATTCCAAGTTCCACCTCTTCCAGAAAGAATTGCGAAGGGCTTCAAGTTTACGCCAAACAATAGGTAGATTAGAATCCCTGTAAGAGCTGGAAAGAGGATGAGGGGCAGAAAGAGAAGTGCCTATAAGGAAGTGACCAGGTGTGAGTGGAAGCAGGTCATCAGGGTCATTGGAAAGCGGAGTTAAAGGACGAGAATTAACAACACCTTCAATCACAAAGTAGCTAGAAGCTGCGGGAAATATAGCTCTAGTAAAGATTGCGATAAGATGCGAAAGGAGGATTAACAAGTTTAAACAAAGCGTATAGAAACAAGTACATCTATTAAGGACAAGAATATACCAAATAAACAAAGGAACTATGCGAGTAGGAGGCAAGAACGCCATAGGTAACAACAATCTAGTAGCCATAAACAATGACCTCAAGTTATAATAAGTATCAAAGGGGTTAATCAGAAAAATACTTAAGTCAGCGAGAAACGTGACGTGACAAGCATAAATACAAAAACACATCGAATGTAACGACGAGAAAAAACAAGTTTGTTCATCAATGAACAATAAAGGTGCAAAATATGTAAGCAAGGTGCAATACATGAGCGCGTAAAAAATATTCAACGATGTTATGAAACAGGAATCGAAGCAGCTATAGGATACGAGCGGGAGTAAGTGGGAGACATAGGCATGAACGACCTTGGCCCACATAGTACAGCGAGATAACGAATATAAATAGCTGAAAGTGTCCTTGACCGGAACAAGTTTATTTTGGTAATGAGGTGAGCAGCTTCTAAACTTACGGAAGCAACTCGCAAGACAATGGTTGGCAGTCAGCCAGAGTTGAGATGAGGAAAACTTGCTCTGACCTTTGGCAAGCATAAAGGAAATAAACAGCAGCTTGGCCTTACCCGAGCTTGTATACAAACAAGATTGACAAACAAGCAGTTCGAAATAGACACACAAAACAAGTGAAATCAGCTGAGACTTAAAGCGGATATTCAGGTTACACGGCATGCAGTCATTCGTGGCTTGGACGTGAAAAACCAATTTAGAGACATATGAAATAAAGTAAGAAATCAATTTCGCATAATTTTGAGGATCACGGAATCCGACAATTTTCAACAGAAAAAAGCTTAATTCTTCCGAACAAAGAAGAGAAGCTGGGACATTGAGAAGGAGTTTATGCATAAGAATAGTTATTCTAGATGCTAGAGAATTCAGATTTTCAAACGGTTTCAAAAGCGGCTTCCGATTGTGAGGAAGGGGGAAGGAGCCGGCCGTGGCCATCCTACTAAATAGCGAAAGAAGTGAAACATAGCTTACAGCGAAATGATGGTGACTGATAGCCATGGTTTTACACAAGGGGAAGATAGTTTTCGATAGAAAATTTAAGCAATTACCTGCTACAAAAAATGACATGAGAAGGTAAACGAAGTAACTCAAGGCGAGGCGAACTTGAATTGCCATTTTGTGCAGAAATAAGGCAAAACCATTTAAACAACTTACAAATGTGGCGTAGTTGTTTACAATAAGACATCGTTTCGGCAAGTGTTTTTCAAATGTATCGAGATCAGAAACATAAGCGTTCTCTTTTTCAGAAAATGGATTTATATCAGCAGTAACAAAATGACATTGCGATTTGGCTTGAAGACTGGGATGTTGGATTTCACCAGTAATAACCCAACCAAAATCGGTGTCTCTGGCGACCACGTTTGAAGATAACTTGCGAACCTGTTTACGAAGGCAATTCCAGAAAATATTGGCACTGAAAAGTACATCAATGGGACCTTGAGCATGAAACTGAGGATCAGCTAACCTTAAGTGCGAAGGAATCTTTAAACCGGAAGTATTAATAGAGCTGCTAGGAGTGTCCTTGCCAATACTGGTAAGAATGAGACAGTTTAAGTTAAGATTGGTGTTTCTTTGACAAATGTCTCTGATTTTCAATTTTGAAGACTGCACGGCTTGAGTTTTCAAATTGTCAATGCCGGATACATTGATGGAAATAGGCGATGAAGAAAGACCTAGTTTTTTAATTAACGATTGCGAAACAAAGTTGTGAGTTGAAGCGGAATCGAGAAGACCGCGGGTTCGAAACCAATTTCCAAATTCATCTTGGATTTCGAATTGTACAGTGGACAAAAGGACTTGCGCACTGTGAGAAGTTTCGGCGTTAGAAATGCAGGAAGAAGCATTAGTTTGTTCGGAGCTGCTCTGCATGGAGTTTAAAGAAGCGGGTACTAGTGACCTCGATTTATCATGAACGTGCAATAAGGAATTATGCGGTTTTTTGCAATGAAAACAGAGGTTGGAAGACGTACAGTTAGAAGAAGAATGCTTAGGTGACAAGCAGTTGAAGCAATGTGTACTATTGAAGACAAACTTCCTTCGGTCTTCGACAGACAATTCTTTAAAAGATTTGCAGGAGTAAAAAGTGTGAAACTTTTTACAGAGCGAGAATTTTAAAGATTTGTTGATCGGCCTGATATGTTCTCTTGGATGGTTGAAAGAAGCAGAACGGGTTTGCTTGTTCTCGACAGATGGGGGCTGATGACCATTTGAAGAGACAAGTTTTTTCTCAAGAGTGTGACACTGATGACTCGTTTCGACATTTTCGCACTGAAATGAGAGTGCTGTAAGAACTTGGCACCGGCTGTTGAGAAACGAGATGAGGTGTTCGAACGAATTCTCATCCTTGCGAGTGAGTTCGATTTCCCAAGCCTTTAATGTCGAAAAATCGAATCGGGATGTAGCTAGATAAATAAGTATGGTGTCCCAAGTTTGGACTGGCTGCTTAAGTTGATATAACGCTCTAACATTTAATTGCATGGAGTCCAACAGGTCTCTTAAAGAGGTGACGTCATTAGGTTTGACGGCTGGCAGGTTGAACAGACAGCGGATGTGGCGAGCGACACACAAACGTAAATTACCATATCTCTCTTTAAAGAGATTAAAGGCGATGTGGTAGCTATCTGCGCTTAAAGGCAGTGACTCAACCAAGGCCAAGGCCTGTCCTTCCAAGGACGTACGCAAGAAGTAGAATTTATGAATGTCGAGAATGTCATTATTTTAATGAATGAGGGAGCAGTAAAGTTCATAAAAGGAATACCATTCACCTTCTTGGGCTGAGAAGTGAGGTAGGCTTATCTTAGGAAGTAACGGTTTCGGTTTATCCTTGTGAACTGAAGCGGGTGCGAACTGGGCCGGATTGATGACCCTAGTGTCCGGTTCTGAGATACTGCGGATCAGTTGGTGGGCCTTGGCAATCCCTTCAAAATACAAGGGTTCAACCTCGTCCCGATCCGATTGAAGTTCTGGACAAGCGGATTCAATCTCGGTTTGAATTTGATCGTAATAATCGTAGGACCGTTCGTACAACTTAAGGCGTTGTGTCAAGATGTCTAGATCACACTCGGCGGGATTTATTTTGTTAATGAAATTTCTAAATCTGGTGAGTTGCCCTTTGTATGAAGAACGTCTAGCAATGAGAGTTTCATCCTTTTCATTTTCAGTAGGAGCCATGACAAGGTAAGTAGATTAAAGTATAACTCATGAAACTGTGGAACCTCGGAAATGCTGTCAGGCTGGCAGCAGCAAATAAGTTGAAAGAAAGGGACACACCAAAGGAGACAGGAGCGGCCTCTTTCCACTTCACAGGCTTTGCACGATGTAGTTATAGCTGAAAGATTCAAAGCAGATATTAATAATTTGCAAGTTATTGTCAAATAACCCTTGAAAAAGAATAAAAAAATAACAAATGGACTCTCCCGGGTTTCCGGGACCAAATTTTGGGTAGATTATTGACTGGGGAATAACCTAACCACCAAGGGAAGATGATTGAGAAAAGGAGGTGGGTTTCGGCCTGGAGAAAAAAGGATGGAGAAATAGGAGGAGAGTCCCACAAAAGTTATAAATTTAACTTTAAATGCACTCAAAGGCGGTTGCCACTGCAAATCCGCTCTCTGATACCTAAAGTGGGTAAGGACCTGGTCGAAGCTAACGGGAAACGCAGCTAGGACTTGGGCGGTTTGCAAGAGAATGGCTTTAGCGTATTCCCTCTCAAGCATGCATATGCCAACTATGGGGAAGGGTGATGGTCTGGCAAGACAGAGAGTAACATAACTTATTGTATGTCTGTTCAAAGGAATTCGTTTTGAACAAGTAATTCGAAGAATGCCAATAATTTGAATTGATTTCGATATTTCCAGTTTTCGAAGTTGTAGAGTTCCTAAAAAGCGACCCAGTGCTTCCAAGAAGGATAGGAATAAACCAATTATACTTTTGGGAATAATTTCGGTAAGTGCACCAATAGTTGCATTTGGAAATGGCTAAGCTTTTACCCAGCAAGGAGTCGACTAAAAGTTTAGGCAAGGAGAAACACTTAAATTTTGAAGAACCAACCATAAGAATTGGAGAGAATCTCCACAAGCAGGAAGCTGGCGTAGCGAGCTATGCTTGCCTTACTGGCCAGTTAGAATTAGCTATTAAAGCTAAGAGAGACTTTACCGAGTTGGCAACTAAGAGTTCTTGCTCAAATGTAACAAGTGGTGAAAACCCTATCACAAGATTTATTTGCATTAACGAGGGCATGAACCTAGGAAGAGTCAGGGAAGACAGGATCTTGCCTAACTGTAGTATTAGAGAAATGATGAGTCAAAAAAAAGGAACTTGAATTTATTTAACAATGAAAAAGAGACTAATAAATTTAACAAGCATATAGTTTCAATTTTTGTTAACAATTTGGGGTCGCAGACGTCCTAACATTTAAAGTTTGCTCCAGGCAATTAACAATTCTTTAGGTTTCAAACCTTTATATGTACTAAAATCTTTGTAAGATTTAAAAAAGACAAATGAAGTGATTAAAGTTAGACATTAAAACGAGTACAAGGTGTGTACTTTAAGAAATTTCCAAGTACCTATCTTAGAAAAAGTTACAACTTCGAAAATAACAAAAAAGAAAGCAGGTAGAATGAAAGAGAAGTTCCTATAACTTCTTATATTTACGCTGAATTACTTTTATAATAGTTATACAAAATAGGACAGGTCACTTACTGTGAAACCTGAAGAGAAAGTCAAAAGGAGGGTTCTAGACTTCCTTTGTTTAAGTAGGAATCACGAGACAAATGGGGCAAGTTTCCCTTTCGTGAGACCACGAAATAACTCCCTCATGAGTTGAAAGAATTGTATTCCCTAATTAGAAGGGGAAACAATGTAAGTTTAAAACGTGTACTCGACACGTATTTATGCAGAAGTCAATTAATGTTGTATAAGAAAAAGGGGAGGGCACTTCTATAGAGTGACACCTCATTGAAAAAGGACTTAAAGTAACAACTTTATTATTATGGTTTGTTAGTAAAAGGTTTAGGAAAGATCAATTGGGATTGAGGATAAATGTTCATGGCCTTATTTATGGTAATCGGACGATCGCGACGCGGTAGAAATGTTGAACAAGCACTAGTTTTCACAATAGTCTGCTAAATGGATGAAAAGTTCACTGTAGTAACACAAACGTTTATGGCCAAAAAAAGTTATTGCAATTGTGGAAAAAAAAACTGGTTGCACTAGGTAGGCGAGAGTCTATTGCTTGAGAAAGTTATAGATTGTCATTAAGTACGCCAGAGAAAATCCCAACGGAGGAAGAAAAGTTAGCTATTGAGCATTAAATAATAAGGAAGATCCTTTAGTTTGAGAATGTATTCACACATGTGAGTGGAAAATACATGACGGCGTGACTGGTAGATTCTGGAAGGTTCCAGAGCAATTTTGACTGAAGAATAGGGCCAAAGTTATTCCAGCGGTGGAACGAGCAAAATATTTGATAGACAGTGGGTATTCATTGGTATCCCACGTTGTGAGAAGATTTCTCATTTAATTAGCTTAAGAAAAGCTACTTTCTATTAAGGTTGGCTTAGACAGACAAAAGCCCAACATGGTAAATCCCGCGAAGGATGATTATTGCCCCAAAATATAGTAATCTCACACTGCCTATAAAATTATCCCTAAAAGCATGTAGATATTAAAACGATGAGAATGAGGTTAAAACCTGAAGTCTGTACTTATCTTTGCTGCATAGCGATGGTGAAGTTCCCTTTGAAGGTTTACATTAGAGTTCCAACATGGCGTGGAAGGAAGAAAATGCCTCTTGGGTTCAGGAGGCTGGCTCTAGTTGAGCCTTGACTGAGTCGACGGTCGACGTACAAGTGAGACCCACTCAGCGAAGCGCAGAGGGACCAGGTAAGGGGAAAAGAGTGGGGGTAGGAGACAAAAGGAAGACATAAGCATCACCAACATACAAAAGTTAAAGTCTCTTGAGGAAATGGTCTTCGAAGAGTTGATTGTAGGCGACGCTATCGCAGCCTGGTGGGTGAAAAAGTAGACGAAGTTCTCTTGATCACGGAGATGATAGCTGGCGATGGCGACGCGATCTGGTGGCCAGATGGATAAGGACGTCCTCTTGTACAGGGAAGAATTGAGGAACTTCAGAGATTCGCTGCTAGATGACGCTAGGTGGGTCATGGAAGATATATATCTAGAACAGACTCACAAATGACATAAGAGACATGACCACCAAAGAGAAACTAGAAGATCACTGTTGGTGTTTGATAAAAAGGAAGGAATGAGCAAGAAAAGGGCATTGAAGAATATACTCTATCACACCGTGTATTCCAAGAATACACCAACAGTAGCACACACTCCTTCAGTCATCACATGAACATAGGTTATCAGACAATTTCAACTCACACACAACTATATGGGGCTGATAACCAAGATGTCTCAAGCCCCTCAAATGAATTAACAACAACAAACCATCATGATATCGCTTCATTCATTCCATCCCTGACCTGGTGGGTCGACTGGAAGCAGGCTGTGCATTTTCACTCAAACAATCATGATAATTCTCAAATTACGCCATCTTGAAAGAGTTACAAGCATTTTTGATGCTTCGTTCCTGATAAAAGTAGCGGCGTTACTCCCTAATCTGGTTGGATGTAATATTAGTAACAGTTGTTGATGTTGTTGTTGGTTCCTTGGGGGCTTTGCGACACGGTGGTCATGTATCCTCATGTACATACGTGTGTGTACAATTTGTCTGATAACCTGTCGGTACCAGTGTGTGTATTTGTCATTCAGGCAGGATTTGGGTAGGAAGCGGCCGTAGCCAACCCGGCATTTGCCTGAAATAGAAGTGGAAAACCGAGGAAAACAGCTTCCAGAATGGCTGAGATAGATTTCGAACCCGCCTCGTCTCAGTTTTGCCTCACGAGGTTGAGTGTACCCCATTCCAGCCCTCAGACCAGAATTAAATATCCTGGCAGAGCCGGGAATCGGCAGCCAAGATGGCTAGCCACTAGACATATCAAAAGCCCTTAATTTCTGCAAATTGCAAGTGTATGCGGATGATGTACAGATCTACTATCATTCAAAACCGAGTGATATCAATAATGCAACTATTAAAATAAATTCTTACCAAAACATCTTAGTGACTATGCAAATAAAAAGAGTTTATTAATACACCCAAATAAAACTCAAATGATTATTATCGGTACCAGTAAAAATGTATATTCCCTCAAGCAACGTGACATCTCTCCAATAATTTTAAACAATAAAATCATACCCTACTCAACTTCAGTGACAAACTTAGGAATTATTATGACTGAGACCCTAAATTGGACTAAACAGGTGATAAGCACATGTAATTGTATGTCTACCCCTTATTATTCCCGTTTTCCAACGGGGTCGGGGATGAGATGCGATGGAAGTCATTGTGGCGATGATTTTTACGGCCGCATGCCCTTCCTGACGCCAACCTCATGAGAGGAGTTAATGAGAGATGAAATGAATGATGGTGATTGAAACTGGGCAAGGATGTGGAAGGAAGCGGCCGTGGCCTGTCAGAAGGTACCGTCCCAGCATTTTCCTGGTGTTGAAAATGGGGAAACCACGGAAAACCATTTCAAGGACGGCCGACGGTGGGGCTCGAACCCACGCGTCTACCGAGTCAGCAGAGAGCTTGGCCCCATGACCTAATGCTGCGCGTTAGCCAGCGTAGCCACTACTGTCGGTTGATAAGCACATGTAATAAAGTACATAAATGCTTATATCCTCTGAAACGGTTCTGTAATGTATTCTCTGTTCGACTTAAAGTACAACTAATTCACTCTCTGATACTACCTATATTTGACTACTGTAACACTGTGTTGACTGAAATAACCTGCGACAGTAACAAGAAACTGGACCGGTGTCTGAACAACTGTGTTAAGATATATCTTTGGTCTGCGATATGATGGTCATATATCACCCTATTATAAGGAGCTGTCGTGGCTTCGAGTGCACCAGCGTCGTGAACTCCACATGTTATCACTACTGCACAAAATACTTTCCACTAATACCCCTAACTATCTTGTTACACCGTCTTCTTTCCTCTCGTCCGATCATGACCACAATACGAGATCTGGCTCCTCTCTTGCCATACCTATAAACCGTACTGCTGTTTACAATCGCTCGTTCATAATCTCTGCGTCCAGGTCATGGAATTTGCTGCCTGCGAACATTAGAGACAATCCCTCTTATGGCAAGTTTAAAGTGGCTTGCTGCGAGTACTTGCTGGGTGGATCCCGCTGACTTCCTGGATAAATGTTGAATGAACGAATGAATGAATGAGATGAATGATCGGACTACTGTAGTTACATCATTTAAGTGTACTTTACTTTGTGTATTTTGAAATTAATGATACTATCATTATTCATATTATCACTATTCTTATTGCTATTAATATTATTTGTGCTATTGGTATTTGTAATTATAAGTCATGTAGATGTATACTCTTCTAGTGGTTAAGTGTAAGAGAGGGCCTTGAGCCCTAACTTCGCCACCAATAAAGGCATTATCTATCTATCTACACAACGAGGCGAACAATATTAGTAACAATAAAATATCTTTCAGAATCCTGACTTTCGTGCTTGACATACTACGCAACTGCCTTTCTAGTAACGGACCAGTGGGAACAGATATACTACGACGTCTTTCTAACTTATGTAAGTTATTGGCGGACACACAGCTGTTTGCGTGCCAGTGGTACACACTTTCAGATGGAGGCGGGACATGGTGGTTACCCGCCCATAATGGTAAGTGTGACAATGATGTTCTTGTTTGCTCATTTTGGGGCTTTGCGACGTCGCACAGTGGGATGGATTGCAGAAAATGTAGACAAAAGTCTAAACCTTTGTCAATGTAGACAAAAATTGGTATAATTAGGTTTTCTACCTCGCGGAAGTTCTTACAGTAATAGAATTAATTAGACACAAATCGGTATTATTAGTTTTTTGACCTATGAATTTGACCTCAAAAGTTAAAATTCTAAAATGGCAGACAAAATTTGAAAAATTATGAAATTTGAGTGGTAAAAACATATGTTACAAACTGAATTTATTACTTTTGAATAAATTTTTACAAAATGCATAAATAGTGGCATATTGCAGTTGTAGCTTCAAGAGTGGTTCATTAACGAAATCGTGCCTAGTAGTTGGATTTTAAGAATTCTTTATGAAGTAAATTTCATATAGTTTATCTCTTAATTTCCATTATATTCTATGATTATGTTTTTCATTTTTCAGTATAAATGTTGATTAACAACAACAACAACAACAACAATATTAATATATAATTTAACAAGTAAATATGTATTTACGAAGTACTTATCTTAGGAAACATCTTACAGCTTTTAAAATACAAAATATGATTTTTCCACTCAAATTTCATAATTTTTCAAATTTTGTCCACGATATTGGGTTTGCCATTTTTAACTTGTAAATTGTGAGGTCAGATTCGAAATCAGCGTCGTCAAAACGTAATAATGCTGATTTGTGTCTAATTAATCCTATTTGTATACGATTTGGTCTGCCATTTTAAATTTTTAGCCTACTTTTCACATTTTGCAAAAATGAGGAAAAAGTTGACTTATGAGATCGATCCGGGAAAATGTCTGTCTGTCTGTCTGTCCTTCTGTCTGTCTGTCTGTCTGTCTGTCTGTCTGTCTGGCTGTGTGTGTGTCCCCCCCCCCCCCTATCAACTCCTAAACGGCTGCAGCAAACAAAACCAAATTTAGTATGAGTAAAGATGTGCACCGGAATATCTCACGTCCATATTTGAAAATGATGTCAGTGCTACCAACTGCTGAAAAAACGCACTAGAAATTTGGGCTCCATGTTGGATATCATGCAAGGTATGCATGGGAGCTATTCCAAAATTGGTACATATGTAGGTAAGACTATTTCAGTTTAATTTCCAGGAGGCCAACCATAACAGTGTTGCCAAAATAATTTTAAGCCTTCTGATAGGTCCAATGTTTGAATGCATATAACTTCTACACTATCAATTGGATTTCAACCAAATTTTGTATGTAATATCTGTACATAAACAGATATGACTGAGCGTATTCTTAAGAGCCACCAGGGCTGCCAACTGTTAACAATTTCTCTCTCTATTTTTTTAAATCAAAATACCAATATATCAGAATGTATGCAAGCCAACTGCTTTAAACTATGCACACGTATATTCTGACATTTTAGATTAATTTGGAGTAACTTATATACGTCAGTTCTACCAACATGATTATAAGCCTGCTGATAGTACCAATTTTTAAATACATGTAACTTCTATACTATCAGTTGGATTACAACCAAATTTCGTATGTGCTATGTGTACCATAACAGATATGACTATAAGTATTGTTAAGAGCAATCAGGGCTGCCAACTCTTAATAAATGCTTTCTATTTTTTTTTGCCCTAATATCAATATATCAGAAAGTATGCAAGCCAACAGCTCTATACTTTGCACACGTATAGCACTTGACATTCTAGATTAATTTGGAGTAATTAATACAAGGCAGTGCTGCCAACATGATTCTATGCCTGCTGATATGCCCAATTTTAAAATACATGTAACTTCTATACTAACAAATGGATTTCATCCAAAATTGGCACAAAAAGATATCATAATACTTCAGATTATTTCTGACCAGCACACGCATGACATTGTTGGCAACATGCTTTTACGCGTGCTAATAGATCCAGTGTCTAACTGCATGTAACGTCCATTGGACTTCAACCAAATTTTGTATTCTGTACCTTAAGAGATGGAACTAAGAATATATTCAGTTACCAGGGCTGCCAACTGTTGTTCTCTATTAGGCTACATTATACCAGGTATATTTTGAACTAATTAGATATTTCGATATTACCAACTTAATTTCGTCATTATTCTAGATAGATTCATATTCTGTAGAATAATCATTGGCATGAAAAGTAGGCTGTATAGTTCTTCACGGAACTTCTTGTTAAATTTTAAAATCAAATTCGTAATCAGCGAGATTGAAAACATAATCAAATCAATTTTGTCTGCATCGGCAAAGATTTCGACTTTTGTCCATCTTTTTGGCATTTCATCCCACTGTGCGTCGTGGTCATTTAGCCCCGTGTACTTGGATTTATGTCTGATTACCTGTGTCATTGTGGGGACTATAGTAGTATGCGTATTCTATTTGTAATGCAGGCGAGGATTGGGAAGGAGGCGGTCGTGGCCTCAAGTTAGGATTCATTACAAACCATCCCAGCATTTGCCTGGAATGGAAGTGGAAACCCACGGAAAATCATTTCTAGAATGGCTGAGATGGGAATCCAAGCCACCTCTTCTGAGTTTGACTCACAATGTTCTGTGAACACCGTTCCAGTCCTCGCACTAGAATTAAATTTCTTGGCAGAACCAGGAATCGAACCCGGGTCTCCGCAGTGACAGCCAAGAACGCTAGCCACTACACATTTTTTTATTAGCTCTCTACAGAATTACAGAATTTTCAGATATGATAAATACCATACCATTACATCACAAGAAAATCCAGATAGTGTCCATATTTATCGTACAATTGTCCACTTTCACTAAGCTTCCAACGCTCTTTCTGCAGGTGATACCTGAGATCCAGGAACGAGAAATGTTGCTCATTGTCCATCACGAAGTGTACATATTGGCCCATTATCCACACAATGGCAGTCTGTTTAATTTGGGGGAAGGCGGTCACCGACAAACGAATCAACTTCCTGTCATCAAGGTCATCCGTGGGCACATTTAATAGTTGACATACTTTTCCCTTACACCACAGCCACGTGGAGGCAACTCGCGTGCATGATGTGAAGCGGTGTATCGCCGTATTAGTTTGACCACATATAGTACACCATGGGTAAGCTTCAAGACGGATGGTATATCGCCGTAGAGCCGTTGGGATGAGATCGTTGAGGAAGATAAAAACCTGGGAGTGTACAGCAGAAGAAATGGTCATAGCCCCAAAATTTTTCCAAACAGTGGGCCAATGGACGTAGAGGGTGGTGGCCTCGATTCGCGGTTTGGAGTGTACCACTTGCCGAACATGTTATAAATACTTTTCGTCGTTGGAACAGTCCCTGAAGGCATTTGGCGAACAGTTTCCAGAAGGTGCTGTTGATTGTCCCTAAATATCTTCGGCAAAGCTCTATCACAACCACGGGCTGTGTTTCGAATATCTTTGTATAGCGCTTTCGTAAAAGTGTCCTGTTGGGAAAGGATGATGATATCGTTCTTGCAGAGGAGTGCACGGCATTTCATGCCATGAGCTGTTAGCCCTAGCCCGCCTTGCCGGGATGGGAGATACAACTGTTCCCGTTGTACTCGAAACAGAAATCCTTGCCATATAAACCAACCTGTATATTTTGACAATTGGCTCTCAAACATTTTGGGAAGTGGGAAAAGTTGTGCGACATACCATATTTTAGAGAGCGCAAACACGTTGAGGACCATGACCCGTTGCACTATATTGAGGTTTCTTTGACCAAATTGGATCAGCACTCCCCTAACTTTGGCAATGACCTTAGTCCAGTTTGCTTGCACTGTGTCCAGAAGCGATTGCTTCCAGGTAATGCCAAGAATTTTCACCTCATTTACTATCCGGAACCAGGGCTATTGGGTAATCACTGAGTTAGTATTGAGCGGAAGCAAAGCAGTTTTCTGGGGGTTCGATTGTGCTCCAGAGGCGATATGGTAGAGCTGAAGGACGCTATCGATGTGGGAGATGTCTTCATTATTGCGGATCAATATGGATACGTCATCAGCATAGGCGCACATGCCAAAAACATGTGTGGACAGTTTGTAACCCTGTAGCTTCACCTGGGTAGTCCGAATGAACGGTTCAAGGCCAATGACAAAAAGTAGCATGGAAAGGGGACATCCTTGCCTAACTGATCGTTGTATTGGAATCAGAGGGGAAAGAAAACCGTTGACGAGCACTCGAGACGTAGCATTACAATTTCTCATACGAATGTAGTCAATAAGGATTGCAGGAAATTCAAAGTGCTGCAAGACCATGTACAAGTATTCATGACTGATGCGGTCGAAAGCTTTATCAAGATCTAAGGTGAGAAAACTCATTGGCTCAGTGGGGAGCATTTCGGCTTTTAGGTGTAGGTCCCGTAGTATCGCTAAGTTTGTTAACAGAGTTCTTCCAGGAATACTGCTACATTGTTCATCACCAATGATATCATGTAGAACAGTCTTCAATCGGCATGCAAGTACTTTGGTAAGGACTTTATAATCACTGCAGAGCAGAGTAACTGGTCGGAAGTCACCAACTGCCATGGGAGAGGATGTTTTTGGTATGAGGACTATGGTAACCTCGTGATGTGATTGACAGAGCACGACGTTGGAGAATGGTACGCAAGACGTGACAAAATTCTTTGCCAATGAGAGGCCAGAAGTGTTTATACAGTTCATATGGCAGTCCATCAATGCCAGGTGAGCGATTATTTGGGAGGTGCTTAACTAGAGAGTGAATCTCTTCATCCGTAATATCCGCGCTGAGCAGAGTTTTGTTATCCGGAGATAGTTGGGTACTGCAAGATGAAAGCAATAGGGTCACCTGCTGTGGATCAATTGAAGCCTTTGCGTAGAACCGTTGATAAAATAATGATATTTCACTACGTATAGCGTCAGGGGAGGTGACGACACTTCCAGTACTGGTGCGGAGGCGGTGGATATATTTACGTTGCCGCTCACGTTGTCCTTTGGCGATATGGTATACACTTGCACTTTCGTCCGGGAGCACTGTACGATCTTTTAAAGCCACGTTTATATGAGCGAGCGTTCGTTGCTGTAGAGACAGGAGCTTGGTTTTAACTTCCTGAATCTGGTCATACATACGCTCCCCAGCATCAGATCTTTGCTGGAGATGGCGAAGAACTCGATAGTAAAATTCAACTGTATCCCGTCTTTCCCGACCTCGTTGGTAGGATATGTTCCTAAAGACGCGGCGGATCCCTGGTTTAAATAAAATATCCCACCAGTCTGCACAGTCGCGAAAGTTGCATTTTTGTTGGACCCATCGAGTCCAGTGTTGTCTGAAAATATCTTGGCATTCCTCCTCCAGTAACAGCGAGCAATTCAATTTCCAATAACCTCTTCCTATGTGAAATATGGGATGGGGGTAAGAGATTGTACATACGACTGCATGATGGTTAGTGAAACTGGCAGGTATCACTTCATATCGTCTAGGCTGGATAAGTTCCTGGGAAAAGTAGATGCGGTCAATTTGTGATGAGGAGTTGTGACTTATACAGGTGTAATGGGGCAGGGGCACCCTTAAACTATCCACAGCATCAATGAGGTGTAGGGAGGTAAGGAGGGTCCTGAGAGCCGGGTTGACACCTTGGTATGGACTAGTGGAATCCTCTTGGCGTTGAATACAATTGAAATCCCCTGCAAGAATAAGTTTTTCCTTAACGTCGTGCAGATGAGGCAGTATACTCTGTTGAAAGAACATTTTCCGTTCCACACGTTTATTGGACCCGGATGGGGCATATACATTTATCAGGGTGGTATTGTTTATGTGTCCAGATATTATGCGTCCTGATGGATGACATAGCACACCTTTGAGTGGGATATCATGTCTTATGAGGAATCTGGTCCCTCTATTCGTAGAACCGGTATTGATGTATTGTTTGTAGAAGGCAGATATGGGCAGACAGGGTGTAGCAACTTCTTGAATGAAAGCAATGTCAATGTCTGCATCTCGAAGGAATCTCTCCAACAGTTGAAATTTCAGAGGGCATTCTATTACATTGATATTCACAGTGGCCACAGTGAGAAATTGCGCCATTAAGAGAAGTATAAAAGCTGTGCTAGACATACTGGAAGGTGGACTCGAGAAGAAAAAAAAAAAGACACGGGTGAGAAATATACTGGTGCACTATGTCAAATTAGGTTGAGATAGTTCCTTATTACTGCCATTCATAGGCCGGCTGTCAGCGTTTGAGAGCGTTCGTGGGTCCCTAGATGACGTAGAATTAAGATTTTGTTTCGTTTTCACAGCTGCGGGAACGTTTGTAGAACCAGTTTGATTCTTCGGAGCTGGTACGGCAATCGAGGCATTTGTTTTAATCTTCTTAGATACGTTCTCAGATCCCCGATCAACCTGCTTAAGTGAGTCGGTAGGTACCAGAGAAGGTGGGGTCAGTGAAGGCAAAATTTCTGTGGCTCCCTGTAGTGACGGCAGAGTTGGTTCTAAGGCTGCTATACAGGTTGCCAATAGCACAGGGGCACTCTGTGGCTCGCTGATCTGGTCAGTGCAAGGTTCGTGTTCTGCGTCATGTGTGCCCGAGGCCACTTCTGCTGGTGTCCCAGCTGACTGATCCATAAACATGTTTTCATGTGACGTTTGCTGTGACACAACATCCGAGTATTGGACACGTCGTTGTTGTGTAGGAGTTATACCGAGGGGAATCATTTTCTTTGGGCAGTTGATACGTAGAAGTGTGTTAGCATTGCAAATTAAACAGGTCTGTTTCTGTCCATTATACGATATATAGCCAGAATGGCCACCAAAAGTCTCAGTGGAGGGGATATCTTGTTTGATTTCCATAGTGGCTGCACGTATTCCATTATACACCGGGAACTGATAAGCAGAAG
The DNA here is from genome assembly GCA_946902985.2 of Meconema thalassinum. NCBI lineage: Eukaryota > Metazoa > Arthropoda > Insecta > Orthoptera > Tettigoniidae > Meconema > Meconema thalassinum. Next base: position 71,848 of record CAMPQE020000278.1, on the reverse strand, counting down.
ACCATTGTTCTTTCCTGACGTCACTCACAGTGCCATATTTCGACAGGACGGATTTGAAAATTTCAGGGGAAACTTCGAGTGGGACATTAAATATACGCACTGTGGTAAAATTTGAATCCGCTGTGGAGAGCTTAACATTAGTCATTTCGCCTGAGTCATACTGAAATTTAATAGGAGCTGCAAAAGTATTTAGCAATTTCTGATAAGTAGATATGCTGATTACCTTGATGTACATGGTTCTTTCTTGCGCATTTAACTGGATGGCTTCTACTTGGTCGACAGTCAACCGGAGGGTATCGCTAATCCAGCGGTGAATTTCTCCTGGTGCGGGGCGAGAACTCTGCCTGTCCCATTGACAACGTACGGTGTTTTTCCTCTGATATCCGGACATGATTTTCAGCGGGGTTTTCTGGGTTTCTGGTTTTGTTGTCCTATCTGGAACACTACTTGAAAAAGTATTGTCCGAATGACACACGGAAGGTCAGTACACCGGTGGAACTATCGGAAGCACCGGTATTAGGAAACGTACACTCTTCCAATGCGGTCACACAGCGCGCACACACGCACCTCACTCGGCCACGACTAGTGACCAACTGTATGAGGTGGACTGACTACTGTAGAAAGGCTTGCACAGGAGAGCCACTGGCTCACCAGGTCAGAGGCGTGCTCAGGGAAGTGAGCCATGCTTGTTCCTTCTCAGCACTGGCGATGCAGCTGTTGGACTTCTTCATTTGGGAGACTATATAATATGTTGTTAGTTCGTTTGAGGGGCTTCGGACATATTGGTCATCAGCCCCATATATTTGGGTTTGTGTTATATTTGTCTGATAATCTTGTGTTACTGAGGTGTCTGAGGTAGCGTGTGTAACTCTAATTATTGGGTCGGGAATGGGGTAGGTGCCTAGGGGCTTAACATAAAGTACTAACCAGACATTGGCGCCGAGATTCGAACCTCCATGCTCCAGACTTGTTGCAGCTTCCCATCACGGTCGTGGTATGCGCAGGAGTGTCCTAAGAAAATGTCGTTAGAGCTCAAGAATCCTCTCAACAAAGTTCGAAAGAAAACTGAGCCTGGGCTGTATTATATTCTGAACTAGCAACCCGACCCGGTTTCGCCCGGGAACAGTTAAGAATGCATTACGTGACAACCGCTTTTTTCCAATGTCAATGAACAACGACCAATATCCGTTTTACGTCACGGCATGATGGGTTAAAATCACAGACTGGACTATTAATTATAGGCTACTGTATTATCATGGAGAAGCATGTGCAACAAATTCTTGTCAGACGTAATTTATAAATGGCGAGGAGCATGAAACACAAATCCCCCTTCCGTCCAATCTTAACTTGACTGTGAATTTTGCGGAACGAAAAGTTCACAGGCGAAATGAAGTCAAGTCGAGTTGCACTTCCAGGGAAACTCCAAACACAACCACTCTTCTCTAAAGTTTTTAACTCAACACGACTTGACAGTTTGCTGCTGGCTGTATCTGGGGCAATAAGCTCGTCCGCTAGCTAAGCTGTAACTGGGGTGATAGACTCACCCCTAGATAGCTCGTAAACTGTCGCCTCAGTAACTGAATGGAGATTGTTGGAAGAAATGAAAACGTAAAAACATTTATAGTAGGCGATGTATTGAAGATAGAGATATGCACTCCCGATCTTTTTGTAGAACTTTTCATGCTGAACAATTCTTACACTCATAATATATATATATATATATATATATTAACGGTTTGCCTACCGTAAGCTTAAAAAGCGCACGGACGCCAGTTTTTTTTCGACCTTTTTACTTAAATCGTTAGTGCTTGACTTTCTTTGGTCATAAATAAATTATTTTCTACAGAAACCTTCCTCGAGATATCCTTTACAGAATGGTGAAAACCGCATCAAGAACCAATCAGTGGTTCTCGAGATTACCCGTGACATCCAAGAATCTGGGACTTTGTTTTATACTAAGTTCTGATTATACGCCAATCAGTATAATTTAATATAACATAATATAATCCCCCTTCCGTCCAATCTTAAATTGACTGTGAATTTTGCGGAACGAAAAATTCACAGGCGAAATGAGAGTTGCACTTCCAGGGAATGGCAAGGTGAATGAAACTCAAATCCTCCTTTCGTCGAGTCTTGACTTTGTTTCACAGGCGAAATGAAGAGAACCTGATTTTTACTTCCAGGGAAACTCCAAACACAACCACCCTTCTCAGAAGTCTCAACTCAACACGACTCAACGGTTTGCTGCTGGCTGTATCTGGGGCAGTAGGTTCGACCGCTAGCTAGGCTGTAATAGGGATGATAGACTCGCCCTTAGCTAGCTCGTAAACTGTCGCCTCAGTAGTTGAATGGACATGGTTGGAAGAAATTAAAACGTAAAAACACTTATAGTGGGCGATGTTTTGGAGATAGACATATGCTCTTGCGGACCTTTTTGTAGAACTTTTCATGCTGAACAATTCCTACACTCATAGTATTTAGATATTTTTAACGGTTTGCCCAGCATAAGCTTACAAAGCGCTCGGACGCCAGGTTTTTTTTCGACTTTACCACTGAAATCGTTACTGCTCGGCTATCTTAGATCATAAATAAATTATTTTCTACAGAAATCATCCTCAAGATACCTTTTACAGAATGGTGAAAACAGAATCTAAATCCATCCAGTGGTTCTCGAGTTTACCCGTAACATCCAAGAATCGGGGACTTTGTTTTATACTAAGTAGAGATGAGGAATAAATACTGTAGGGCCTATATGCTCGTTGTTACAAAATATATAGTAGTAAGTCCAAATGTTTCCACACAGACAGTACAGATATTCAGTGGCAATGACCAGAGAGCCTACTGCAAGTCATTTACTGTTTCCCTTTTTCTTCTAATAACAGGGTTGGGTAAGTTAATTTCTGATTGTCACGAAGTTACAGTTTCCGTTACTTACCAAAATAATAACTAAGTTATCGTTACCGTTAAAAGCCTCCGTGGCTTAGGCGGCAGCACGCCGGCCTCTCACCGCTGGGTCCGTGGTTCAAATCCCGGTCACTCCATGTGAGATCTGTGCTGGACAAAACAGAGGCAGACAGGTTTTTCTCCGGGTACTCCGGTTTTCCCTGTCAACATTTCATTCCAGCAACACTCTCCACTATCATTTCATTTCATCTGTCATTCATTTAATCAATGCCCCAGAGGAGTGCGTCAGGCCTCGGCAGCCGGCACAGTTCATATCCTCGCCGCTAGATGGGGGCTTCCTTCATTCCATTCCTGACCCGGTCGGAGACTGGAAGCAGGCTGTGGATTTTCATTTTCAGTTACCGTTAAGTACAGATGGGGGAGGTAGCCTCATGCTGTGTATAACAGATGCAGACGAGGCGTGGAAGCCCGTAATACAGGTGTGGACAGCCTCATGTGGACAAGGCAGTCAGCATTGTGCACAGGAACAAATTGGTCACTCCAGACAATCCGTTTCCATGCGGCCGAGTTTCATTGACGCCTTTGCTGATTGATTCCACGCATGATTTTAATTGCAATGAAGTGGAGTCAATCGGACCCGTGACGACACATGGTTATTGTGGATACTGGACATACTTGCCCGCTGTTGTATTGGTGGGTCAAATGGTCCTGTATGGAACCTCGTTGCTATAATTGCAGCAATGACAGCCTACGTTCGCCACACGTGACCGGCCTCAGTTTACTCGTCTGCCTGAAATCTTCATTTTTGATACACCCTCAACACCACGCTATGACACTCGCCAATAAGATACTGGCACCACACCACACCGCCAAGCACCAATTAGCTGCCCCCGGTAGAAGGAGGTTAAGTCACACCGGCTGACGTGCAGCGAGCCACTTGTCAAGTGTGGCGTTGTGTCAGTGGTCGTGATGTTTCACATGTGATACTGTGAGTGATGGAATTGTAGTCGTAATTTTTTTAATTTTTTCGCAGCTTCTCTTGTTAAATACTTGTTGCAATATGCAGACTTGTTCTATCTATAGAATCCAAAGCCACAGACGATTAGCCAAAAATAACCGTTAAGAACGTGTTTGTTTATTTCACTTTAATTGCTTGAAACATTACAAACCATTTTTCAGTTTTGCCTAAGAAATCAAGAATGGCTTTTCAGTCGACCAACACAAGTGTACCCTCTGAACAATTAACTTCCTAGTTCCTGATATGAATGAATGTTTTCATTTCAGGCACTAGCTAATCCCTAGGCACTAGTGTTAATCATTCGGCACTATGTTAATCCCTAGGCACTAGTGTCAATCATTCGGCACTATGTTAATCCCTAGGCACTTGTGTTAATCATTCGGCAATATGTTAATCCCTAGGCACTAGCGTTAATCATTAGGCACTATGTTAATCCCTAGGCACTAGTGTTAATCTCTAAGCACTATATTAATCCCTGGGCATTAGTGTTAATCCTAGGGCACTATGTTAATCCCTAGGCAGTATGAAAAATCCCTAGGCACCAGTGTTAATCCCTTGGCACTACCGTTAATCACTAGCAACTATATTAATCCCTAGGCAGTATGTTAATCGCTAGACACTTATGATAATCCCTAGGCACTATTGTTAATCCTTAGGCACTATGTTAATCCCTAGGCACTAGTGTTAATCCCTAGGCAGTATGAAAAATCCCTAGGCACCAGTGTTAATCCCTAGGCACTAGCGTCAATCCCTACGCACAATGTTAATCCCTAGGCACTAATGTTAATCCCTAGGCAGTATGTTAATCCCTAGGCACTATGTTAATCCCTAGGCAGTATGTTAATCCCTAGGCACTATGATAATCCCCAGCCACTATGTTAATCCCTAGACAGTATGTTAATCCCTAGGCACTATGTTAATCCCTAGGCACTATGTTAATCCCTAGGCACTACTGTTAATCCTTAGGCACTTATCTTATCCCGAAGCACTAGTGTTAATCCCAAAGCACTATGTTAATTCTTTGGCACCATATTAATCCCTAGGCACTATGTTAATCCCTAGGCACAATGATAATCCCCAGGCACTATGTTAATCCCTAGGCAGTATGTTAAACCCTAGGCACTATGCTAATCCCTAGGCACTATCTTAATCCCTAGGCACTATGTTAATCCCTAGGCAGTATATTAATCCCTAGGCACTATGCTAATCCCTAGGCACTATGTTAATCCCTAGGCACTATGATAATCCCCAGGCACTATGTTAATCCCTAGGCAGTATGTTAATCCCTAGGCACTATGTTAATCCCTAGGCACTAGTGTTAATCCCTAGGCAGTATGTTAATCCCTAGGCACTATGTTAATCCCTAGGCACTATGTTAATTCCCAGGCACTATGTTAATCCCTAGGCAGTATGTTAATCCCTAGGCACTAGTGTTAATCCCTAGGCACTACTGTTAATACTTAGGCACTAATATTATCCCGAAGCACTAGTGTTAATCCCAAAGCACTATGTTAATTCTTTGGCATTATATTAATCCCTAGGCACTATGTAAATCCCTAGGCACTAGTGTTAATCCCTAGGCTGTAATGTTAATCCCTATGCACTAGTGTTAATCCCTACGCTCTAGTGTTAATCCCTAGGAACTAATGTTAATCCCTGGGCACTAGTGTTAATCTATAGGCACTAGTGTTAATCCCTAGGAACGAATGTTATTCCCTAGGCACTATGTTAATCCCTAGACACTAATATTATCCTTAGGCACTAGTGTTAATCCCTAAGCACTGAGTTAATTCCTAGGCACTATATTAATCCCTAAGCACTATGTTAATCCCCAGACACTGCATTAATCCCTAGGCACTAATGTTAATCCCGAGGCATTACTGTTAATCCATAGGCTCTAGTGTTAATGCCTAAGCTCTAGTGTTAATCCCTAGGCACTAATGTTAATCCCTAGGCACTAGTTTTAATCCCTAAGCACGAATGTTAATCCCTAGGCACTATGTTAATCCCTCGGCTGTAGTGTTAATCCCTAGGCACTAATGCTAATTCTTAGGCAATATGTTAATCCCTAGCCACTAATGTTAATCCCTAGGCACTAGTGTTAATCCCTATGCTCTAGAGTTTTTCCTCAGGCACTAATGTTAATCCCTAGGAACTAGCGTTAATCCCTAGGCTCTAGTGTTAATCACTAGGCACTAATGCTAATCCTTACGTACTATGTAAAACCCTAGGCACTAGTGTAAATCCCTAGGCTCTAGTGTTAAACCCAAGGCACTATGTTAATCCCTAGGCACTAGTGCTAATCCCTAGGCTCTAGTGTTAATCCCTCGGCACTGGTGTTAATCCTTAAGCACTGTGTTAATCCTTAGGCACTAGTGTTAATACTTACGAAGTATGTTAATCCCTAGGCACTAGTAATAATCCCTGGACACTGTATTAATCCCTAGGCACTAATGTTAATCCCTAGGCGCTAGTGTTAATCCCTAGGCGCTAGTGTTAATCCCTAGCCTCTAGTGTTAATCTCTAGGCTCTAGTGTTAATTTCTAGGCACTAGTCATAATCCCTAGACACTGTATTAATCCCTAGGCACTAATGTTAATCCCTAGGCGCTAGTGTTAATCCCTAGGCGCAAGTGTCAATCCCTAGCCTCTAGTGTTAATCTCTAGGCTCTAGTGTTAATCCCTAGGCACTAATGTTAAACCTTACGCACTATGTTAATCCTTAGGCACTAGTTATAATCCCTAGGCACTGTATTAATCCCTAGGCACTAATGTTAATCCCTAGACACTAGTGTTAATCCCTAGGCTCTAGTGTTAATCCCTAGGCACTGTATTAATCCCTAGGCACTAATGTTAATCATTAGACACTAGTGTTAATCCCTAGGCTCTACTGTTAATCCCTTGGCTCTAATTTTAAAAACTAGGATATAGTGTTAATCCCTAAGCACTAGTGTTAATCCCTAGGCACTACTGTTAATCCCTAGGCCCTAGTGTTAATCCCTAGGCACTAGTGTTAACCCCTAGTCTCTAGTATTAATCCCTAGCCACTAATGTTAATCCGTAGGCACTAGTATTAATTCCTAGGCACTAATGTTAATTCTTAAGCAATATGTTAATCCCTAACCGTCAATGTTAATCCCTAGGCACTAAAATTCATTCTTAGGCAATATGTTAATCCCTAGCCACTAATGTTAATCCCTAAGCACTAGTGTTAATCCCTAGGCACTAATGTTAATCCCTAGGCACTAGTGTTATTCCCTAGGCTCTAGTGTTAATCCCTAGGTACTAATGTTAATCCTTACGCACTATGTTAATCTCTAGGCACTAGTGTTAATCCCTAGGCTCTAGTGTTAGTCCTTAGGCACTACGGTAATCCCTAGGCACTAGTGTTAATCCTCAGGCACTATGATATTCCTTAGGCACTATGTTAATCCTTAGGCACTATGTTAATCCTTAAACATTATGTAAATCCCTCGGCACTAGTGTTAATCCTTAGGCACTATGATAATGCTAAGCACTATGTTAATCCCTAGGCACTAGTGTTAATCCTTAGGCACTTTGGTAATCCCTAGACACTAGTGTTAATCCTTAGGATATGATAATGACGAGAGATGCAGTAGACTATAGTGATTTATGAGTTGGGAATAAGGTTTTTGAGAAGACTCAATCTTTTAAGTATTTGGGATCTATCATTACAGATGGGAATGATAATCTGGAAGAAATAAAGGAAAGAATAAGAGCTGGAAATAGAAGCTATTTTGGTACAATAAAGGTACTGAAGTCTAGAACTATCTCAAGAGCGTCCAAGAATGTAATATATAGGACGGTGATTCGACCAGTGGTAACATGTGGAGGGGAAACATGGGTGTTCACAAAGAGGAGTGAAGATATTTTAAATAGATGGGAAAGGAACTCCGGAAAGATTATGGTCCGGAATGTGAGAACGGAGAGTGGAGAATACGAACTAATAAGGAAGTGTACAATTTATATGGGGAACCAACGATTGTGGCAGAAATTGAAAAGAGTAGAATTAGGTGGATTGGGCATGTAGAAAGAATGAAGACAGGCAGACCCGATAAGTGTACCGGAAAAAACCTAGTGGGAGGCGGCTTTCTGGACAACCAAGAAGGAGATGAAAGGACGATGTGGAGTAGGATCTTCGAGATCTTGGATTTAAATCGTGGAGGAGGAGAGCCAAGGGTAGAGGAGATTGGCGGTGTGTGGTGGAGCAGGCCAAGTTCCTTCAAGGACTGTAGCGCCGCGGGTAAGGTAAGTATGTTAATCCCTAGGCAGTATGTTAATCCCTAGGCAGTATGGTAATCCCTAGACACTAATGTTAATCCCTGGGCACTAATGGTAACCCCTAGGCAGTATGTTAATCCCTTGGCAGTGTGGTAATCCCTAGGCAGTATGTTAATCCCTAGGCAGTATGTTAATCCCTAGGCACTAATGTTAATCCCTAGGCACTAATGTTAATCCCTAGACACTAATGTTAATCCCTAGGCACCAATGTTAATCCGTAGGCACTATAGTTAATCCCTAGGCACTATATCAATCCCCGCGCAATCAATTGGGTGCACTCGTGGTGACCGAATGAAAAGTGAATCTACTAATACAGTTATTTCTGTATAAAATAACTTTCATAATGGTTACGTAACGTAGAATTATTTCTCTTCACAAACCCCTGGAATCTTTTTTATTGGACTTCCAAGTTACCCAACACTGCACTCGAAATTTCAGTCAAGAGATCCCATCCAATCGATCCCTCCTTAACCCCGCGATGGATAGGCAACGTCTCAAACAAATATGCTGTGTGGGTTGCTCGTCTGAGAATCACAGGCTGATGTATGATCATCACATTGTGTATAACGCATTATAAGTGGTAAACAAATTCAATTGAAAGAGTTTAGGAGTCACTTCTGGTTTAGTTTTATGCGCTCTTTGGTACAGTAATGGTTATTATTTAAAGTAATATTGCTTTATTTTTGAATACAAGAACTGAGGCTGGTTGGCTTTCAAGATAGAGCCACCGACCTTTCCTTAAGGGAAAAGGGGATTGCTTTGAACTTTCTTTGAGAGTAGTTCTGGCTGCGTGGCTCAGCGGTAACGTTCTCGCTTGCTGAACCCAAGAGCGGGATTGAATTCTGACGTTGTCAGTTGGCATTTGGGGGTGCGCCAATGCGAGGAAGCCGAGTCAGTAGATTTACTGGCACGTTAAAGATCGCTTTTGAGACAAAATTCCGGCAAGCCGGCGGCGTCTCTAAAAGCCGCAGTAGTTAAAAGGGACGTAAAAGCAATAACATTATTCTTTTTCTTTGTAAGTATTTATATGTATTTACTTTAAAGCGTTGTACAACAGCATGACAGACCCCGAGGGTGCATCTCAAAAGAGCGAAGCTTGTGTTATGGGCCAGAATACAGCAGAATTTGTCGATTTGGGACGTTTAAAACGCGTAATGTATTTACCCTTCATATTTCTTTGTGTTTAGGTGTTTCATTTATTTCTCTATTGTTTGTATTGTGGCAGTCCTTGGAGATAATGAAGGGGAGTTCCAAGAAATTGATATTCTTATTTATGTAGAATGCGAGTCTACTAAAGAGGAATCACGTGGAAACGAATCGAGTTTAGAGATCATTAATTTATCACCACATTACAGTCGAGATATAATAAGTATCTTCAAAACAATGATTTCTTTCACGTACATGAAACAGCACCCAAACCACAATGAGCTACAGTCATCTCCAGATTCAAAATTTCCAAAGATTATATATCGACGCATTAAAATTTAATAGAGAAAGTATATATCACGAACTGATAACTGGGACAAAAAGTGTTTGAGAAGTTCGCATGCGCAAGAAATAGCCTGCTCATTGTGAGATACACGGATCTACAGCGCTGGGCGTTGGAAATTTCTAGGAAACTAAACTGCAAGGGATGTCGAGCTAACTGCCAAATGGCTTCACAATTTTGAGATTAGGTTTCCTATAACATCTAGCAAGAAAACTGTGATGGAAACAAAATCGTCACTATGGGACAGTAATAAAATCAAGATACAGCAACATCATTTGTAACAAAAATTAAGTATCAAGCTGTTCCAGCCGAGCAGCTCGCCCGTGAGCAGCGGAGTGCTCGCCGCCTTGCGTGAGTAAACCTGCAGCATGCCCTACAGCTCTGCTGTGGGGGGCTGCCGTCACTTCGCGGTGGATACATCAAGACTGGCAGGTAGTGCATGGACTTGTGCTATGACCTTCGCCCAGTGACGTATTGGCTCTCACCCCTAGTCCCTCTCCTACCGTGCACCGAGCATTACTGCTGAGCACTCGCGTGTACGCATACTCAAACTCATGGATTTGGAACAGCCTGAATTATATGGATCTGCATTATGGAGAACGGGTGTGATTAACACAGACCACAGTAGCTTTGAAGTAGGGATGCAGAAATATGAACTAAGGAAAATAAAGATGAAGGATGATATTAAAATAATGTTATTTGCTTTACGTTCCTTTTAACTACCGTGGCTTTTAGAGACGCCAAGGGTGAAAGAAAGTGTCAGTTCAGGTCGTTATTTAAAATGCAATCACCCATTCGTACATCAATCAGCCATCAATAAATTTGGATGGCATTTTATCAGTTATAATTTGATTATTCTTAGAGCCTATAGGTAATTTACCAAAGACACTTATGCAGGTATTAGTGGTAAAATCACAAGTGGCCTGTGGCGTTCCTTCATTCTCAACTGGTTTTGGACTTTGTGTGGAGCCCGAAATCTTCTTGTTAATTCATGGAGATTGATTCTATGTTACAAGAAACAGCTCCAGTGGATATTGTAGTAATTCCACGAAAAGAAGACAAGCAAAATTCTTTGTCGTTCTCGTAAAATTTACTTCTCTATAATTTCTGAATCTGATTTGTATGATGACAAATTTGAATGCACTTCACACAACAGTATGACAGTTTTAAACTGCACAGTTTCATTTACCGTACGTTTATCACACTCTAAAGTGTGTACATCTTATGAAGTCTGCTTTCTACAAGTCAGACTATTCCATCAATCCACCTGATTGGTTTGATAACCCTGTTTCATTTGCATTTGGTATGGATGGAATATGTTACTATGAAAAAACTAACTATGCAATGGTGTAAACCTAAACTTTGTTTTGCTCATTTAAATTCACCAACCTAGTGTTTAGCAAATTGTGATATTTATGGTACTTGAAAGAAATTCCATCTTTTAGAGTACTTCCTTCATTGTATATTGATGTATTCATACCGACATATATCAGCGTAGAATTTACATTTTACAAACCTAAAATCTATTAAAGAAAGCTTTCCAGCCGCTCAACACAAATTGTGCCCAATTACATTAGGCGGGATATAAGTATTTATATACACTAACCTGAAAAGAAAAGTTATTATTAAAAACTAACACGCTTTTATGTACACAATGCGGTCCCATGGCTTCTATCACTTCAACCTATATTCTGTTCCGTTTCAACACGAAACTTTAAAATGGGTTCCCTACCCACCGCAATCGGCTTGAAATCTGCTCACAGCGCGCTAGTGACGGGGCTGAGTTCGGGCTTTGAAGTAAGACTAAACTGCCTGTGTTTGTCGTTCTATCAATTTACATTGTTACAGGTAAATAGCTCTGAAATAGAAATCGTTGAAACTTATTCTTAATTAAACTCAATTTTGTAACTAATCATTTCGAAATTGTATCTCGTTTTGTAGTATTGGGTTAAAAAGCAATGAAGCAATAAATTGTGTTGTAAATAAAATACAACACAAAAATACATTGTTTTGTAATATACTATGTTGTAAAATAAAATTTTATCTTATAGAAATGCTCTGCAAAAGCCATTAACAGAAGCGTAAAATAACAAGTTCTGAAACAGAAATTATTCAAACTTATTGTGAAGCCTGTGTAAATATATTTTGAACGAGCAAAATACTTTGGAATGCTGCATAAGAAGGCGGCAATCAGTCAAATTAAGAATAAGTTTCAACGATTTCTATTTCAGAACTATTTACCTGTAACAATGTAAAATGATAGAACGACGAACACAGGCAGTTTAGTCTTACTTCAAAGCCCGAACTCAGCCCCGTCGCTGGCGCGCTGCGAGCAGATTTCAAGCCGATTGCGGGTGGGTAGGCAATCCATTTTACAGTTCCGTGTTGAATCGGAACTGGCTGTACATCCTGGTTAATATTAAGGAATAATATATGATCAATTGTTTCTTGTTACAATGTTTTCAAAATGAATAAGTGCTTATGTTTACGAGTTTAATATTGTTTTATACAAAACTCTCCATGGCGATCGTGATTCTGCTAACTCTCCGAAGTGAAGACATTGTTCCCCTTCCTGCTATGAAACTATTCGCCATTACCCTGAAGAAAATTTGCACACAACTTAGTAAAGTAATGTACTTTTTGAGTCCACCAACTCTCATTTCAATATCTTGGGGGCCTATTGTGAGATTTAGGGGAAGGATAATATTCCCACTGTCTCTGAAACTTCACACTATACACTCATGGTAACTTTTGATCTTATGAATTGTTCTACTTGGGTTATGGAATTACTTTCTGTGTGTTTGCATCATTAATTTACTTTCTGATGCTTAATTTATTATAAGACCACATCCAATATCGAAGTGATTTCTTTGCACCGTTACATTTTAACTCTTCCAATAAAGTTGTAATTCTGCCGGCAATTTGGATGTTCAGTCTATTTTCATGTAATATACAATGTAAAACGTTGTAGTAAAGACTAGTGTTCCAAGTATCTCCCACAGCTAACCTGTGCTATGAAAAATACTAATTTCAAGACGTCTCTGATATATACTCAAACATGTTGTTGATTCCTTAGGGGCTTTACGACATCGTGGTCATGTAGGCTCGTGTACTTGGGCGTGTGTAGAAGCTGTCTGATAACCTGTGTCACTGTGATGTCTGTACTAGTGCGTGTATTTTTAATCGAGGTAGGATTTCACCGTGGCCTAATTTTTGGATCATTCCAGCGTTTGCCTGGAGTAGAAGTAGTCAAACCGTGGAAGACCACTTCCAAGATGATTGAGGTAGGATTTGAACCAGCCTCATCTCAGTTTTGCCTAACGAGTCTGAGTGTACCCCCATTCCAGCCCTCAGACCAGAATTAAGTTTCTTGGCAGAGCCAGGAATCGAACCCAGGCCTCCACGGTGACAGTCAAAAATACTATCCACTGCGCAAGACTCCATCATAGGTTGGCAACGTATGATAAATATGTTGTTGTTGTTTTATTTAAGGGGCGTGAATATCGTGGTCATTTAGCCTCGTGTGTTTGAGCAGGTATAGAATTTGATTGATAACCTGTCTTATTAAGGTGTCTGTAGTAGTTAGGAACTATTCAGGCATTTGCTTGGAGTAGAAGTGGGGAAACCACTTCCAGGATGGCTCAGGTGGGAACCCACCTCTTCTGAGTTTTGCCTCACTGGTCTGAGTGTGCCCCTTACCAACCTTAAGAGCAGAATTAAATTTCTTGCCAGTGCCGGGAATCGAACCCGGACCTCGGGGGGTGACAGCCAAGAATGTTAGTCGCTACACCACGAGGTAACCGATGTGTATTAAGTACATTTAATACAGTAGAACTTAGGAGGGAAATGACAAGCAAGCCGTACATTGCCCTATGCTTTATGAAATAGGAGTCCAAGTCTAGCAAATATTACAGAACACAGTCACCATGGATAACTTCCAAGTTCCAACTGGCATGATAAAAACTTCAGAATATGGAGCAAACTTTAATGGAAATATACGTAGATACTTGAAAATGTTTACAAATTGCTCCAAGTTACGCATGTGTTCCTAGTTGACGGTACGTAATATGAGCGGTCAACCGCTTCAACGAGTTATTCATCAGCTGCCACTGATAATAAATAAAATACAGCAGGTGAGTTGGAACGGGGTACACTCAGCCTCGTGAGGTAAAACCGAGATAGTTCGGTTCGATTCCCACCTCAACCATCTTGGAAGTGGTCATCCGTGGTATCCCACTTCTATTCCAGGCAAATAACAGGATGGTTCCTAACTTAAGGCCACGGCCGCCTCGTTCCCAATCCTCATCTGAATTACAAATACGCACACTAATACAGCCATCATAATAACACAGGTTATAAGTCAAACATTCCACACACACCCAAGTACAGGGGCTGAATGACCACGTTGTCAAAGCCCCTCAATTGAAACAACAAGCATTTTACATACAATCTAACAGTTTAACACTGAAGAATTGACTTTTAGATTCTCTATATCACTTGTGGATTTATCTATTGTGGTAATCAGCCACGTGTACTCAGACATTCTTTCCCTTTAAATACAATGTGCACATCGACAGGCAAAGAGACAGGTCGGGGTCTGTAGCTCCAGACGAACTGACTTACGTGGCGTGATAAAAAAGTATCCTATTTCTGTTGCTTGGTGGATCGTGTTGAGTATAAACAGCCACCTTATCTCATATAGACCTGTCTACTACCCACATCTCTTATTGTTCTGTTCCAAAGATAGAGAACTTGTGCCACAGAGGAGCACGTGCAACGTCTCAAGAGAGCACGTGACACGGGGCTTGCTTGCAGCAGACAGCTTTTGTATTCGTAGCCAGCGATCTTTAACGTCAAAGGCACAACGTCTCTATGTTCTTTTCAGAGGCCAGCATCACAAGGCAAGTCGACAAGTATTAGCATTGATAATGTCACAAGTTACAATTCCACTCATGGGCATTATTTTGTTTTAACTTTTAGAGAATGGGTGTAGATGACAACTTCTCAGTGGGGCGCGATGGCGCAGCGATGAAGCTGCTAGCCTCTGGTTAATGCATGTGAGGAATCCCGTGACATAGCCGCTTCATATCCTTGAGAAATGTGTCAAGTTATGTTTCACCAACGCTTGGAACACCCGTCAATTGGTTTAAAATCCGCGGGGTAACAATGCGCGTTAAGTTGATTAGGAGTTGCAGCAAGTCCGGAGATTCGATGTACAATTCCAGACTCTAACAGTGACTATTCTAAGTGTGATTTTACCTGGGGTTTTACGCACCGTTATAAAGAAGGGAGGTTTTAGTTTTGGGTGAACATTATCGTCACGAGACCTCCTTTTAACTTGGAATCCGAACCACGAGAAGTGACATTTCACTTCGAAATTCTTACATATAATTAGCGGGAATCTAACTAGGTCCGTCTTGGTCAGAGGCAGACAGCTTGACCAATGTGCCAACACGCTCCTTTATAGCTGTTATAGGTTACGAGAAATGGCTATTCATTTTGAAAATTTGCGTGACAACCATTTTGATTTCATGCTTTTCAAGGTTTTAAAAGTCATATCCGTTAATTGTTTTCATGGTATGAAAATTCAGGCTGATATCTCAAATACAGTATGTTCCGGGATATTGAATACTGCTCAAATATTTCACCCAGCCATCATGTTGGAATAGTGATGATAATGGAAATATAAAAGGCATGGCTGAGGTATCCTGGCATTATATTCCAGTAACCTACTACAAAATACACATACACACACACATACAAAAGTCGATCTCATCAGCTTTTATTTCATATGATGACAGTTGTTCCTTGAAGAACCAATATGTGTTTTGCTAGTCCTCCCCACCTTAAAACTCCCCAGTCAAATAAATTTTCCGTGTAATGGAGTGAATAGCTTACGGTGCATGGTCCACATTGTGATAAAGTACAGGGCAACAATTTCACACTCAAGATTCAATATACAAACATTCTAGTCAGTTTGGATGATATTAAAATAAAATAATTACATATCATTTGCTAATTAGAAGCTTTCAAAATGTACCACGATACCTCCAGCACTAGAAACCATGCGCGCATTTATTTATTTATTTATTTATTTATTTATTTATTTATTTATTTATTTATTTATTTATTTATTTATTTATTTATTTATTTATTTATTTATTTATTTATTTATTTATTTATTTTGCGTATGGCCTTTAGGCTAATCGTGAATGAAACCAAGACACGGAGTACCTCACTGTGACTCGCGGGCCAGGCCACGGTTTTGGGCAACTACAGTCACTGCGAGTGGGGGACCAGTCCTACAAGAGGGTCCATGAATTTAAGTAGGCTACCTAGGATCGCTTTTCACGGAGAACTCATCATGTGTGGCAGAGATCAACGCCAGGATCCAAGCAGGAAACCAAACTCTCTACAGCCTAACACAGCTTCTTCGGTCCAGATGTCTCTTCAGACAGTTCAAAACTCGTCTGCATAAAACTCTGATCCAACCCGTTGGACTATATGGATGTGAGACATGGAGTATCCGGAAACAGGACTTTCATAAACTACTCGTATTTGAGAGAAAAGTTCTTCGGAAGATCTTCGGACCGGTGAGGGATGTACACACGGGTGAATGGAGGATTAGACACAATCAAAAAGTAGAAGACCTGTACCATGATGCCAACATAGCTGGAACCATCAAAACCAGAAGACTGCAGTGGGCTGGACATGTAGCCTGGATGGAGGACCACCGATGGCCACGGAAGCTAGTGGATTTCATACCCACAGGAAGGAAACCACCAGGGAGACCAAGGAAGTGGTGGAGTGATGGACTCCATGAAGATCTGCAACAGGCAGCGATACGTGTGGACAGTTGGCGGATGGCAGCTATGGACAGGAGACGATGGAGAAGGAAACTTGTAGCAGCGCGCGGTCCGCTGGGTCTGATCGCGTAGAAGAGGAAGAAGAAGAAGAAGAAGAAGGAGAAGAAGAAGAAGAAGAAGAAGAAGAAGAAGAAGAAGAAGAAGAAGTATGGCCTTAGTGCAGGGAGTGTCCGAGGACATGTTCGGCTCGCCATAAATTGTAGCTGCTTCTATGCGGACACCCATGGGGTGAGCTACAAGTACCGTAACTTGTGGAGTGTTGTCTGGGGAGGAAAATGTGAGTGTAAGAACGAGGAATTGGAAGGTAGCGGCTGTGGCCTATAGTTAGGGACCAACACTGGCATTTGCCTGGAAGGAAGACGGGAAACTAGAGAAGACCATCTTCAAGGTTGCCGGCGGGGGGATTCGAACCCCCTCGCCTCCTGGATGTGAGCGACTGCCTGCAGCCACGCCGTAACGACCACGACTAACTCACCCGGAACATGTGCGCTATCCACGGCTCAGTAAGCCTACATACTGTAGTTCATGGTACTGGATCATTTTATCAACATTCCCACAGACCGGTTTAATTACAATGTGTGTAAGATATGTTCGTTTAAAAAGGATCAAGCGTACAATCTATGATTTACGATACTTACGCTAGAAAATTGGAACTTTGTTTGGGGAGTTTGAGGGGGAACATACAAATGACAATAACGATTTTAATATTATAGGTCTTGTAGAACACTTATATACATTTCCACGGGTACACACACATTTTGCTATTACAAGCAAAGTACTAAATTTTCGAAATTCAAATCATAACTATTTTTTATCCATTTTTCAAAATTTGGTTCCTGCTTTGCGCTGGCCTTTACTGTTTATCTCATATCTCCCAAGTTTACAGGACCTTTCGGACGTTTCCTTTTCTGAAAGTAGGTGGTCAACCTTCACCTACAAAATAAAGCTTTCTCGAATATTTTTGGCTTTAATTAAGCTTTCTATAAAAACGTTAAAAAATATTTTAAAATTTTATTAAAATAAAAATGAATGATATATAGTTAAACTTAGGTTATTAGGATGTCTCAAAAGTAATGTCATATTTTAAGTATGGTGTTTTGTAAGATATAATTGGATTGGTTTTCTTTAGTTCGTCAGTGCTATTTACAGGACTAGAATTGCGTATATTGCGAGAATGTATCAGTCGTCAGTTGTTGATACACAATCACAAATGGAACTTACAAAGTAGGAGGTTAGGGTCCTCCTAAAGCACTACTGGAAACAAGATTACAAAGCTGCTGCCGCGGCTCGAAGAATATGTGAAGTGGAAGGAGAAGGTGTCGTTAGTGGGCGTGTGGCACAACGATGGTTCCAACCTTTCAACACCGGAGAAGAAAACAGATTTACCGCGTTCTGGAATATATAAACCAGTGGTTCTTAACCGGTGGTCCGCTGACCACGGGTGGTCCGCAAGTGCCTCGGGAGTGGTCCGCGGGAGAAAAGGGTCCACTAGCACGTATAAAAAAGTGGCCAATAAATGGGGATTTCGAAAACTATGTGCGTTGAACGAGAATCGTTTGAATGTATTCGCGGCGATGCGATGGCTTTTGAATTGAAATATCTTTAAAATAAGTGTCATTGAGGTAGGGTTACAACTGATAAGGTGTATTGGGGGAGGGGAGGGGGAGAGGGGGAGGGGGTCCGCACATGATTCAATTTCACGCTGAGTGGTCCTCAGACACGGGTTCAGAACCACTGATCTAAACCATGGGATATTGAGAATACACGTCGAGTTTTGGAAGAAAATCCGCAAAGACGTAATCGAAGGCTGTCAGAAGAATTTGGTGCATTAAAAGATACCATACATCACCCGATTAAGAAACTTGGAGAATCAAACAGAAGATGTAGAGCTGTACCTCATGAATTGATTTCTGAACAGGGTCAACGTCGAGTTGATATCTGTCGTCAGATTATCGATAACACCGTGGAAGATAGATTTATCAGGAGAATTGTCACATGTGACGAAAAATGGGTCTATTACCGCAACGCTGATGCCTCAAAACAGTGGCTCAGTCCCCGTCAATCTGCCAAAGTCATCGTTAAAAAGGATTGGTTCGGCCCCAAAGTGATGTGTGTCTGGTGGAATTTTGAAGGAGTGATTCACTGGGAGTTTGTTCCGAACGGGCGTGCAGTCAATGCGGATCTTTATTCTCAACAACTGGAACGAGATCATGAAACATTGAGGCGTTAGTTAACTGAAATATTATTCTCTTGCAGCAGGGCAATGCGAGACCTCATACTGCACGAACAACCATGGCAATAATTCATGAATTGGGAGGAGACAAACTGCTACCACATCCAGCATACAGCCCTGATCTTGCACCTTCAGATTACCATATTTTTCGATCCATGGCCCGTTTCTTGCATGGAAGAAATTTGGTAAACATTGAAGCTGTGGAAGTTGGGTCTCGCCGAATTCTTCGCATCAAAACCGAGAGACTGGTACCGTCGCGTCGTGGGTAAGAAACCTCGCTGAAAAATGGCTCAAGAACATAGAATGTGATGGTCTCTACTTTGAAGAATAGTTTAATTTCTTGTCAGAATACTTGCCAAATAAAAGTTTCTTTAAAACCCGAAATTACTTACTGTATGAGACATCCCCTGTTTATTACTACTATTACTACTACTACTACTACTACTACTAATAATAATAATAATAATAATGTAATGGGTTTTACGTCCCTCTTAACTACTGCGGCTTTTAGAAACGCCGGCGCGACGGAATTTTGCCCCAAAGGGGATCTTTAACGTGCTACTTACTGACACGACTCCCTCGCATTTGCGCACCCTCAAATGTCAACTGACTTCAACAGGATTCATTCCTGCAACCTTGGGTACAGGAGGCAAGAACGTTACATCTGCGCCACGCAGCCAGTACAAATAAATAAAAAATGCTTAATTATTTTTAACACATGTGTAAATGAGTGAGATTCAATTTGTAGCTGAAGGTTGAACACCTTCTTACGAATGTTCCTGTAAGCATGGGAGATATGAGAGAAACAGTAAAGGTTAGCACACGGCAGGAACCAAATTTTGAAAAATGGATAATAATAGTTACGATTTGAATTTTGAACATTTATAACTTTGCTTGTAATAGCAAAATGTGTGTGTATGCGTGGAAATGTATATAATTGTTGTACAAGACTAGTATTATTAAAATCACACGCTGTATGACCAACGCCACCTAAATAATAAGGCCTCCGCACTGGCTGACCAGCGCTAGGCAGCTCGACCAACAGTAGTCAATCGCGTTGTTTGTGGAGCGTTACAAGGTCGGCGCATAAGTTGTACTTTTTGCTGTAGTTTTGCTCTTCAACGTTCGAATTGTGTTAATCAGTGTAGATAAATGTGTAATGAAATGTTTGTATTTGTGGATATGTGTAATATTAATCACCAAAATGCCGTATAGTTGTTGTGTGACTGGATGCAGAGGGAATTATCCAACGGGACCAAAAGTCCAAGTGTTTTCTTTTCCGAAAGGAGCAGACTTGACAAACAAGTGGATACGAGCCAGCCCAAGGGAAAATTTAACAGTCAGCAAAACAACAAAGGAAAGTTATACAGTACTTATACTACCCATATTAAATATAGATTAAAGATAGAAGGTCTGAACTACATGGTGTACATAACCTCAGATACACCTACTGTATGTAGCCTACATCTGTTCTATGAAAACATTTGCAATGCAGTTAAATACTATAACATACCGTAAGTGATTTGCCCGTTTGGAATTAGCTTGTTTTGTATTATTTTCATTCTAGTGATCAGCAGACGTTTGATATAACTTAAATACTGGTTTATTTTCTGAAAGTACCGTAGGCTGTGATACAAATTAGGCTTGTAATCCACTACGATGTTTTATGTGCACTTTATGCTGTTTGATAATTTAATTTTCAGAACATTCCCTGAATTCGTAAGCCTACAATTATTTAAAATATTACTATAGTAGTTCTAACATAACCTACACTATATTAATAAAAATATAGGCTATGTTATAATCCTGGCGTATGTTTAAGACCAAGATGTTTATTCATATGGGTTTTTCTTACATTAGAGTAAAATCGTTGTACCAGTGCACGTCTGTCATTGTGCATGTTATTTGAATTAATCCAATATAGGCCTACGGTAGCCCAGCGTACTGCATTTATTTAGATGTAAGGTATTCATTGCCTAGTTTGTGATTAAGATATTTTAAATACTTACAAAACTAATAGTATTTTCAGCACAACATAGGCTTTCTTAAGGTCTGTTATTGAGTTGTTGTTTTTTTTTTGTTTTATGTTTGGACATGTTCAAAATTAAATTCTAGCCCTGCTCATAATTTTACCTTAATGTAGCCTATATCATTAATTGCAGATTTAGCTTTGGCAGTCCTGATGTACCAGATGGGTGAAGCATATTTCCTAACATCTATACATACCAGAAAGTCAATAAGCATATTATTGATCCCCAAGATTAAGAAATTTAGTCCTATTGTAATTTCAAAAACAACCCTCTCAAAATGTGAATTGAATCTATTTTGAATTTTTTTTTTACCCATTTAAACTAATTTTTTAACCTTCACTTACATCCTTTAAGAAATTTTCTAGTAACAAAATGTAATTTTAATATACAATCTGTTAAAATAATAGTTAAGAAACTGAAGATTTCCTATGCTCTCTCTATTCTCCTTTAAGCTACAAGAACAGTAGGCTCATGAGTTGAATTGTTGGTGAGAGTTAATTATGTTCCTGTTGTACAATGTCATCATCATCATGTTTTTCAGTCAAGCGACTGGTCTGCCCCTACAATGAGTCTTCTCCACGTTGTTCGGTCTTGTGCTGTCCTTTTGACCATTTCATAATTTCGTAGGCCAGAGCTATGTAGGAAAGATCTCATGAAAGTGTTCCGTGGCCTCCCGCGAGGGCGTTTTCAAGATAAAACTGTATTGTATTGTATTTCTGTCTGTAGCCAAATTGTTGTTACATTTTATGTAAATAAGTGCAAAATTCAAAACTTTTAATTAATTTAATATTCTGTAATCCAACGCCAGTAAAAAATAATACTAAAAATTGAACGAGTGAGTGGAAAAATGACAATAGTCAAAGAAATGGGATAATATTCCAGCATATGTAATCATTAATTAGTCGCTAACTCATGTTACTCCTATTATGACATTTTGAGACATAACTTCTCTCTACTAGTACCGTACTACAATTGCCTACTAGTGAATTTTTGAATACGACGTATAGTTTCGACAGATGATCGTTCTTTTTTCCTCTTCGAAGTGGAATGTTAACTTTTTTCGACTCAGCTGTTCAATTATTCTTTTCCATTTTTGCCCTTCTCCCTTCATTTAAAAGTGAGGTTAATAAGTTCATAATCATAATAAACATCATTATCGTAATAATTACGGGCCTTTTTTGTTATTATGATGAAACTGTTTATTTCTTTTTCCTCCCTCAGTATAGAAGGAGTTTCATAGATTAATCATTACTGGAAAGCGTATTTTATGGAAGGTAAGGAAGAAGGTAAATTCTACGAGGTACGGGTAATTTAGCAATACTGGCTACTCAAAGACTTGCAGGCTATGCAGTGTTCATTTACAGTTGCACAGCGCAACAATATGAGCGTTTTCTTTGCGAGTAGAAACATCGTTTGGAAGGTCAGGGAGGAATGACTACTCTTGGCGTGCGTGCTTCCGAGCGCGAAGGCCTTATTATCTAGGTGGCGTTCCCTAGGTGGCGTTGGTATGACCCCCATTAAGTATACAGTTAGCGCCCGGGATTATGCAACCCAACATTCACCAACGACTTAGTTTGGAAAGGCCTTGAACTTCCATTAATGTAGGCTATAAATACATGAACTGGTCAAATAACTCGACAGAATATTTAAATAAACACGTATAATGTTCCAATACACAATGTCGAACACGGTTTACTTCAATTAATTACCGGTCTCGTTGAACACGTAGCCTACTAGCCTATATGGTGCGTATCTCAAACTGCACTTGTTTCACTAATATGT
This sequence comes from Meconema thalassinum, assembly GCA_946902985.2. NCBI lineage: Eukaryota > Metazoa > Arthropoda > Insecta > Orthoptera > Tettigoniidae > Meconema > Meconema thalassinum. Next base: position 49,225 of record CAMPQE020000278.1, on the reverse strand, counting down.
TTCCATAAGAATAGTTAAAAAAATGAAAATCCACAGCCTGCTTCCAGTCGACCGACCGGGTCAGGGAATGGAATGACTGAAGCCCCCATCTAGTGGCTAGGATATGAACTGTGCCGGCTGCCGAAGCCTGTCGCACTCCCCTGGGACAATGATTAAATGAATGACAGATGAAATGAAATGATATTGGAGAGTGTTGCTGGAATGAAATTGCGACAGGGAAAACCGGAGTACCCGGAGAAAAACCTGTCTGCCCCCGCTTTGTCCAGCACAAATCTCACATGGAGTCACCGGGATTTGAACCACGGACCCAGCGGTGAGTGGTCGGCGTGCTGCCGCCTAAGCCAAGGAGGATCCATAAGAATGGTACACTTCTTTACATTTCAAAGTCACCTGTACCGTACTCGTTCGTGCGTATTTATTGTGTCAATCATACTGATAAACTGTTCGTATCTTCACTGAGTTGGTCTCTCGCTTAAAATATTAAACTTCGACTATTTTTCGTTACAATATTCAAAGCGGATCCTCCGATCATGCCAACGATCAGGCTTCGTCTACATTGCCTGTCAATGTTACGAACACGACTTGCGTGCGGCTGGATGTTCTACTTAGAGTCAGCCTCGTTGCGTAGCGTCTAGCACTCTTGGCTGTGACCACGGAGGCCCGGGTTCGATTCGCGGCTCTACCAAGAAATGTAATTCTGATCCGAGGGCTGAGGGCAAAACTGAGAAGAGGTGGGTTTGATTCATACATTCACCATTCTGGAAGTTGTTATCCGTGGTTTTCCACGTCTACTCCGGGCAAATGCCGGGATGGCTCCTAACTGAAGGCCACGGCTGCCTCCTTCACAATCCTCATTTGATTTACAAATACACACACTAGTATAGCCATCACAATAACACAGGTTATCCGATAAATTCCACACACACACACACACACACAAGTGCACGGGGCTTCATGACTACGATATTTCTAATTAATCAACAACAACAAATCAGACTTAGACTTTTTCTTTCCAAGTAGGATATTCTCTCGCAACTTCCTGGTTTGAGAAAGGGCTGTTGAGCATCTCTCCCTAATTCTACTGTCTGTCTTCATCATTTAAGCACTTATTTAATATTTCATAAGATTTCCATAGTTTCGCATTGCTCCCCCATATAATTGTACTTTGTAATTAGCATGTCATAACCACTGAATATCCAAACAATCTTTCTCACGTGGCACGATTCGTGCTTTTATTGGTCTACCGTTCACTCGTGGTGGCAGTTACGTAATAAATTCTCCTCTGGCATGACGCAAATCTTACCTCCAATTGGGCTCCTCTAAATTTCTCTACTCTCGTTTACATACACGGTATGTGACGTGACGTCATTCTTACAATATTCTAAATTTTGTGTCACCACAGCCGATTGGCGCCAGTGAGATCGGGCACAATAATTTTGATCGATACTATAAACCCTCAGGACGCTCAGCATATTTTCCCTTGGTACTTTATCGTACACCTTCTCTAGATCTATAAAACACAACCACAACTGTCTATTCCTCTCGTAATATTTATCAATAACTTAGCGCATGCTAAAAACTCGAACTTGACATCCTCGTTGTGGTTTTAAGTCTCGCTGATTTTCATCCATCTTACTCTCGACTAAAGATCGAACTCTTCTTCCTAAAATCCCTAAGTACACTTTGCCTGGGACAATTATAAAAATGTCTCTATAATTGTTGCAATCTTTCCTGTTACCTTGCTTACAAATTGGGATGATTACTGCTTTAGTCGAGTCAGAGGGTTCCTTTCCTAAATCCTGTCTCTCTGTGACACTGTAGCTCATTGACCAACCCCTCTAATTCCTCGATCGTGATCCTGTTCCCATCCTAATTCTCCTCCTGGATAATCTCAAAATCTATGTATTGCTAGATACGTTTTCATTTACATTTAGCAAGTTATCGAAGTGTTCTTGCCGTGTCCCCCATTTCTTCCTCGGCATCTACAATGAGCTTCCCAGATTTATCTAAAACACTGCTCATTTCTATCTTCCCTCCATTTCCAAGATTCTTTATCAAACCATAAAAGGGCTTTCCTGCCGCCTGATATAACGTTTCTCATTTATATCCAAATGTATTCAATGATTATTTGTTTAGTTGTGTTTCTTTCCACTACATAAAGCTCTCTGTCTGCCGGATCTCTTGTATGAAGCCATTTTTAGTAAGTATTCTTTCTTAGTGTTACAAGCCGACTTCATTATGCCATTTCACAGGGATATGCGGTTTATTTTCTGTCTTTACACACTGTTGTCCCAAGATATGTCTTTGGTACCTCTAGTACTGTGTACTGCATTATGTGTAAATTGAGCTCACAGCTGCTCCAAGTAATTAAAAATTCACAAAATGAGTTTTTGTCCATAATGGATAAGAAGTTAGTCACATCATTCACAAGGACAACTATTTCAACAGTTATTTAATCAAATGAGAACAGCGAACCATTGCCCTTTGTGATTATTCAAAATGTGTGTAAAAATAGCTTCTCCGCGGTGGACATAACTCATCTTTGTGTGGCTGGCTGCATGGCTCAGCGGAAATGTTCTCGCTGGCTGTGTCCAAGGTTCCAGGATCGAATTCTGCCGGAGTCAGCTGGCATTTGAGGGTGCGCAAATGCGAGGGACCCGTGTCAGTAGATTTACTGGCACATTAAAGATCCCCTTCGGGGCAAATTTCCGGCGCCCCGGCGTCTCTAAAGGCCGCAGATGTTAAAACGGATGTAAAACAAATAACATTATTACTATCATCTTTGTGTTTGTGTTTCTTTGTCATAACACCTTTTTCCTGCCCTCCACAGAAGCATTATCACAGATCTGTGAACCCCAATGACATTAGCATACCACACACTTCCCTTGACGGAAGCACACTGTATCAGCCGGTTGATCGATCGTGCTGCACGTGGAAGGGTACACACAGCAGAGAATTAATGTCGATTCTAGTGCTTCTCGGGGTGGGAGATGATTTGCTTCGAGTTTCATTAGTTGACTAGCAGTAGTGCCCGGTGGAATGATCATCAAGACTCGAAATCTCCTTAAGCTCCTGGGTCTTAACAATCTTAGTGATGAATTATATTCATTCATTCATTCATTGATTCATTTATTCATTTATTCGTAACTTATTTATTTGTTTACTCATTTATTCATTTATTATTTATTTCTTTAATTAAGTATTCGTTTATTCATTAACTTATTTGTTTAATTATTTATTCATTAACTTGTTTGATTATTAATTCATTAAATTATTTGTTTAATTATTTATTCATTTACTTAGTTATTTGTTTAATCATTTTTTCATTTATTCTTTAACTTATTTATTTGTTTAATTATATATTTATTATTTATTAATAACTCCGCCATAGCCGGTCCCAAGCCCGTGTTGAGAAAGGAGGAGGGATTCTGGGATGAGCCTGAGAGGGGCTTGACAATTTCCCTGGCTCAGGAAGTAATTGACGGAAACACCTTAGCAAGGAAGCAACCAGATGGTAAGCCTGGATGCCAGAAGGGAGCAGTCCTCCCATCAGGCTAGGAATCAGTAGGCCAATTACCTGCTATTCCGAAAACACTCATACTAAAAGCAAATACAGAGAGATAACAGGACTGATCAAGAAGACGACAAACTGGCGCGGATTAAGGATAACGAATTTGGGTACTTGGAATGTTAGAGGAGTAAATGGGAAGGAAATTGAATTGACGAAGGAAATACAGAGGACCAAAGTGCAATACCTAGCGGTGACCGAAACAAAGAAGAAAGGTCAGGGCTGTGAGCAGTGGGAGGATGGCTTTCTTTACTTCTACTCTGGGGTACCAAAACAGGAAAGAGCCAAAGCTGGAGTAGGACTCTTAGTTAAAGAAGAAAGAACAAAAAATGTCAAAAACTGGAAGTTTGTTAATGAACGTATAATGACCATAGACATAGAGGAAGAACGAAGGGTCATATCTCTTATTGTCACATATGCACCAAATGATGATGAGACGGAAGAAAAGAAAGATGAGTACTACGAACAACTTCAGAGTACAATGGACGAAGTTAAAGGGGAAGATGTCATCTTACTTGGAGATATAAATGCAAGAGTGGGTAATGAACCTACAAAATGGCAAAACATAATTGGAAAAGAAGGTGAAAGCAAGACAAACAACAATGGGAAGAGGCTTCTGGAATATTGTATGGCCAATAACCTAATGATAACAAACACAAAGTTCCCCCATAAGGACATCCACAAATATACAAGAGTAGAACCAGCCAGAGTAGAAAAGTCAATGATTGGCTATATAATTGTAAAGCAACATCAAATGAGATTCGTCCGAGACGCAAGAGTTGTACGAGGACCCGAGATAGGAAGTGACCATCTACTACTGGTATTAACATATGTGACAGAGAGAACACAGGAACGGGTACAAACAAGGAAGAGAAAGGAAAGAGCAAAGCCAAGAATAAAGGCGTATAAACTGAGGGAAGCGAAAGAGATACAAGAACAGTTTCAAAATAAGGTCAGTACAAAACTACGAGACATGAACCAAGAAAGTGAGGAAGGAAATTTAGAAACCACATGGAATATGTTTACAAGAGTCATCCGGGAAAGTGCAACTGAAATATGTGGAGTTACAACAGGAAATTCAAAGCAAAGGAAAACATCTTGGTGGAATGACCAAGTAAATGAGGCTGTTAAAAAAAAAAGAGTTATGGAAAAGATATCTCAATACGAAAGCAACAGAAGACTACCACAGGTACAAAAACCAAAGGATAGTGGTAAAGAGATTGTTAAGGTTGCCAAGACACAAAGTTGGGAAAAGTTTGGTGATTTTATGGAAAAATCCCATGACGAAAATCAAAAACTGTTCTATAAAATCCTGAAGAACTGGAGAAAGGAGAAGGAATGCCCCCTGAAATATATTAAAGATAAGAATGGCGAGTTACTAACAACAGAATAAGAGATCATGGAGAGATGGAAGCAGCACTTCGAGGAACTGCTCGAACAAAAGGAGCAGCATGTGGGGGAAAGATTGGAAGAAGAGGATACAGCGGTAGAAGAGGAAGGTGAAAGTACATATATTGCACTAGAAGAATTGAGGGCAGCAATCAGAAAGATAAAGCTTGGAAAAGCTGCTGGACATGATCAAATCTCACCAGAAATGATCAAATATATGGGACAAAAAGGGGAAAATCTATTGCTGCAGATGATGAACATACAGTAGCATGGAAGACGAAAGAAATCCCTAGAGACTGTCAGCTAGCAACAATTATACTTATCTACAAAAAGGGAGATAACCGAATATGCGACAACCACAGAGGAATATCATTGCTAAGTGTACCGGGGAAAATATACTCAAGGATTCTTGAAACAAGACTGCGAAACCATGTAGAGATACAATTGGAAGAAGAACAATGTGGATTCAGGGCAGGAAGAAGCACTCAGGACTTAATATTCACAATCCGTCAAGTGTGTGAGAAGAACATAGAACGCAACAGAGATACGTATATGTGTTTTCTGGATTTAGTGAAAGCATTTGACAAGGTACCATGGAGAGTCCTGTGGGAAGTCCTAAAGCAACGGAACGTGGAATCCTGCCTTATACAAGCAATTAGGAGCTTCTACAAAAGCTGCAGAAATCAAGTAAGGACATCGAACTGTGCGTCCACAGAATTCATATCAACAGCAGGAGTGCGACAGGGAGACATTTGTTCATCATACTTTTGGATGAGGTCATGAAGAGATGTAAGGAACGCAGCAAGAAATTCAAAGTTGGGAACTACAAGTTAAATCCTATTTACATAACAGTCATGGCATTTGCAGATGATTTTGTTATATTAGCCAAGTCCCCTCGAGAGCTTCAGTATAATTTGGATATCTGGAACGAAGAACTGAAGAAGGTAGGCATGGTAATCAGTACAGAGAAGTCCAAAGTGATGGCTGTGTCAAGGCAGAGAAGAGTGCTGAACGTGAAGATCGATGGCAAGGAATTGGAACAAGTTCCAACATTTAAGTACTTAGGGGCCATGATATCTGAAGATGGAAAGATGGACGCAGAAATAAATAGCCGCATTGCTTCAACAGGACGACTTTATTACTCACTAAGCCGCAACTTTATTAGCAAAAGAGAAGTGAGCGAGAAGACCAAGCTCGCTGTGTACAAGTCAACATATGTACCAACACTTATATATAGCTCGTAATCATGGACCTTAGGCACTAAACATCAAAGTAGGATACAAGCAATGGAGATGAGATACTTGAGGCGTATAAAACGAAAGACGAGAAGAGACCGCATCAGAAATTACACTATAAGAAATACGCTTGGTGTAAAACCGCTGGGATCAATCGTAGAGAAAGCCCAATTGAGGTGGTATGGCCATGTCGCACGTATGCCTGAAACACGACTACCATACCGGGTATGGCAGGCTAGGAGTGAGGGTCCCAGAACCAGAGGACGTCCACGCACCAAGTGGGAGGACAATATTGCAGCCAGTCTAAGAACAAGAGGCATTCAATGGACAGCAGCTCGAATCAAGGCCCAAGACAGGAAAGGATGGAGATCTCTCTGTGAAACCTCGACACCAACCGGTAGAAGAGGACCGACTAAGTAAAGTAAGTAAAGTAAATTAAAGTAAAGTAAAGTAAATTATTTATTAATTAACTTATTTATTTGTTTAATTATGTATTTATTCATTCATTAACATATTTGTTTAATTATTTATTCATTAACTTGTTTGATTATTAATTCATTAAATAATTTGTTTAATTATTTATTCATTTACTTACTTATTTGTTTAATCATTCTTTCATTCATTCATTAACTTAATTATTTGTTTAATTATTTATTCATTTATTCATTAACTTATTTATTTGTTTAAATATTTATTCATTTACTCAGTTATTAATTTATTCATATTCGAAATTATTACTTTAATTATGCATTAATTTATGCATTTATTCATGTACTTATTTATTCACGAATTTGTTAAATTATTGATTTATCTATTTATTTATTTATTTATCTATTAATTAATTAATTAATTAATTAATTAACTATTTATATATTTATTTATTCGTAACAATGTTCGTACTAAAATGACTCACAGCATAGTGACAATAAAACAAATTACAACACTGAGAATCATTAGGGAAACTAACCAACACAATTGTTTCAATGTGATAAAAGATCAAAGGGAAGTCTGTTCGAAGCGAAATGTCACACTATAAGAATGTGTCATGAAAGAGCATTTTGCTCTCTCCAATGGCTCTTTCTCCACGCAATACGTTTCCAACAGTTTATTAATGTGGCCTTCGCCCTTCCGACTTTTATCATTGCCATATCTCACATGCAATATTTGCGCAGGGCTTACAGCTACGATGTCCGAAGTAGTAGCATTACTACGTAGGTATATATCAGCTATCCTGATGGAGAAGTACTCGTAGCGGAGATCGTACTGATACTGGGTGTAACTGTCACATCCCTCGAGCCCCGCTTCTGTCCCACGTGTAGAATCCGAGGAAACGGGTGGTGTATCCCAATGGTATAGAGTCAGGTATGTCTGCAAGATCCTAGGGAGTCACTGTACAGTTCAAAACTTGGTAAAGGTACAGTAGGTGGAAGTGTTAAAAATGAACAAACACACAAACATTCTGCTTTATAAAAATATTGATACAACTTGTTGAAGAAATGTTGATCATAAGTACTTCATATCAATTCTATTGCTAAATGGAGCCTCGCTACTGTCTCATGTGCAGGGTGGATGTCCCAGTTTAACCAAGGTATCAACATGTATTTTGTTCGATTTCAGAGATGTTTCGCAGTTACCTCGGTTATCCATGGTTCCAAAGTCCTCTTCCAAGCAAGCTTCAGTTTCGAGCACGTATTGTCGGCGTTAATTGAGGTGCGGTTGGTTTAATATTTCATGAGTTTATTGGAAACAAGTGTCATGCTAACTCAGTATGACCGGTAGATGTCAAGGTGTTCCGATATGTTTTGAATCACTGTATGCTGAGGCAAACTAACCAGTAGCCCGCCTCAATCCCAAGAATAGAAGTGATGACCTAGTTATACAGGACGTCCATGTCCATGAGTCTTCAACCCAATTGAAGTTATTCACGCGTTTTGTAATCCGTCGCCTTGGGCGTAACATGTAGGTTATTTGCCCTAAGAGATGACAATGAAACATACTACTGAATTGACTCATCAAACGTACACAGTTGAAGACTTTATGTGGTGGTGATAAGTAGTATAATGGACGTAACATGTAGGCCATTTGCCTCAAAAGACAATGATGTTAATTAAAATGGAAACGACTACTAACTACTGGTACATGTAACTTACCAAGGAATAAACAAATTGACACGAAAAACAAGTAGTTCCGTGACGAACTAAAAAGCCTACTTTTCTTAAAATTGAATGATTGATCTACAGGGACAGACCGACACACACATCTGAATAATGAGAGTAATTACGAAAATAAGTTGGCAATACTGGCATTTATGATTTGTTAGAAATTAGTCCATTCAGTCATTGCCCATGGTTCACGAACTACGACGTGACTACACCAAGAACCATTTATTTTGTCGTTAGGAAAACTAATTTAGTTCTGCATTAGGTATGGTATAAGAGTATATTCTCAATTTTATTATTTTGGTGTTATACGTACTCGACTGAGACCTCCAAGTAAGAGGCTTTCCCGCCATTTCTTTTACTTCACTTATTTATTAGCCTACTTTTGATATTTTGCAAAAATGATGAAAAAGTAGTCCTATGAGATCATCCGGACAGATGTGGGTGTCTGTCTGTCTGTCCGTCTGTCTGTATATCTGTCTGTGTGTGTGTCCCTCCCTATCAACTCCGAAACGGCTGCAGCTATCAAAACCAAATTTGGTATGAGTAAATTTTATTTTATCAGAGCCTACGTTTAGTGGGTCTTTTTCAATCTATTCTTTTTGTGAATCTTTTCGTTCTAAACTCCCTTTTGTAAGACCATATTGTAAATTGTTTCCATCTGAGATTCTCTTTGTACGTATTTTCCGTCTCACATAATTTTCGTTCTGGTTTCCATTTCATTCTCATTTTCGCAATCACACAGATCATTAGGGGCCGATAACCTAGATGTTAGTCCCCTTAAAACAACAATTATCATCATCATCATCATCTATATTATCAGAACATACCATGGACATATTTGAAAATGACGTCAGTGCTACCAAGTACTGAAAAATCACAATTGAAATTTCAGCTCTATGTTGGATAACTCAGTAGGTATTCATGGGACAAAATTGGCACACATATAGACAATAATATGAGGAATTAACTTGCAGGAGCCCATACATGACAGTGTTGCTAACATGAGTATACACCTGATGTTGGGTCCAATATTTAAATTCATGTAACTACCATACTACCAATTGGATGTCAACCAAATTTCGTATGTGCTTTCTGTGCCTTAACTGATATGACTATGCGTAATCTTTGGATTCGTCAGAGCTTCCAACTGTTGACAAATACTCTCTCTAATATTTTATCCCAATCTCAACACATCAGAAAGTATGCAAGCCAACAGTTCTTAACTTAACACACGCATAGTACATAAAATTGCAGATTCAGGATGGTAAAGTATAGTGGGAAAGCTAGAATGAAATGTTTGCATTGAATAAACCTATTGGCGCAGGTTTTAGGAAATGTACCCTGTGACTGGACCAAGAAAGTAATCGTCCCAATTTATAAGCAAGGTAACAGGAAAGATTGCAACAATTATAGAGGCATATCATTGATATGTGTCCCATGCAAAGTGTACTGAGGTATTGAAGAACGGAGAGTTCGATAATTGGCCGAGAATAAGATGTGTGGCTTTGGACCATAACGAGGATATCAGTATCAAATTTTTAGTATGCACCAAGTTACTGAGAAACGCTACAAGTGGAAAAGACAGTTTGTGTTTTGTAGATGAAGAAGCCATACGTTGCAGTGCCCAGGAAAAAATGTTGTTTTTGCGACATTGTGACTATGTAGTCCCATGTACTTGGCTGTGTGTAGATAACCCGTGTCACTGTCATGTCTGTACTAGTGTGTGCATTAGTAACTGAGGTAGGAATTGGTTAGGAAGCGACCGTGGCTTTAATTTAGTTGCCATCGCGGCATTTTCATGGAGTAGAAGTGGGCAACCACGGACAATCATTTTTAAGTTTCTGAGGAAGGAATCGAACCCGCCTATTCTACTTTCGGTTCATGAGGCTGAGTGTACCCCGTTCCAGCCAGGATTTGAACCCTGGCCTCCATGATGACAGCAAAGAATGCTAGCCACGACACAACGGGGTGGACAAGGGCGAAGATGCTAAGCATCCTGAGGGATTATGGTATCGAGGGAAGACTGCTAGAGGCAACCAAAAGTATTTATGTTGATAATCAGGCTAGAGTGAGAATAGATGGTAGGATGAGTTCTTGGTTCAAGGATGTTACAGGAGTGAGGCAAGGCTGTAACCTCTCACCACTACTGTTTATTTTATATATGGACCATTTGCTGAAGGGCGTAAACTGGCTGGGTGGGATTCAATTAGGTGGAAACGAGGTAAGCAGTCTGGCTTATGCTGATGGCCTGTTGTTAATGACAGACTCCGTCGAAAGCTTACAAGCAAGTATGTTAGAACTGTAACAGAAATGTAAATAATATAGTATGAAATAAGCCTTTCAATAACGAAAGTTATGTCGGTAGGGAAGAAGAGCCAGAAAATAGAATGCCAGGTAGGAGGAACTAAATTGGCGCAAGTGGACCATTTTAAGTACCGGTACTTGAGCTCCGTATTGTCTCAGGTTGGTAGCAGGCTATGGTGCAGAAAAGTCAATGCAGCGAGTTCTCAGTTGCCATCTACGGCATTCTGCAAGAAGAAAGTTACTGTAGTGAAGAAACTCTCCCTACATCGCTCAGTATTTAGATCGACCTTGCTATATGGAAGTGAGAGCTGGGTAGATTCAGAATATCTGATACATAAGCTAGAAGTAGCTGATATTAGGGTATCACGAATGATGCTGGGACAAATAGAAGGGAGCAATGGCAGGAAGGTACTCGTAATGAAGAGATAAAGGCTTAGTTAGAAATGAACACCCTAGATGAAGCTGTTCATATGAGCTGACTCTTAGATGGCGTGGTCATGTGAAGAGAAACGGGCAGGAGTGAGATTACCTTAATGAGTTCGGCTGTAGAGCATAAAGAAAGCAGAGGTTAACCTAGGAGGCGATGGTTAGATTCAGTGTTGAATTATTTCAAAGAGAGAGGTGTAGGAGCAGAGGAGGCCGCAGTGCTAACTGCTAATAGGGGATCATGGAGGCGACATGTTCGCATACAAAGGCTTGCAGACTAGACTGGACGCTGAAAGGCAAAATAGTCTCAAATTAAAATGTATTAAGCCTATCTTAAATAATGCCGCAATGTCTTAAACATACTTAGAAAGCTTAGATTCAATAACTAACATCCACTCATAGAATGCGATCCAACTTAATAATGCATTTTAGGGGCAGCGTTATGCATCCCGCATTGCCAGCCATGTTTCCCTGAACGGGAATGTTTTGCAAAATGTCTCAAAAATTGTTGGTTCTAGAGCCATAAAACGTGGTTTTCGGGATTGGAGGAGTTTTGTTTCCCACATTTCTAGGCTGAAAATAAGGCAAGTTTGGTTCTAGGAAAAGTAAGATACGTCGCGTATGTGCCAAAGGACCTAAGTCTAGGGAATGGAGAGGACTGTCAAAATGTCATGTAGACAAAGTTACCCACAGGGTTTCAAAAGGTAAGTACCGAAAATCTGGTTCACTTTGGTGAAACGGAGTAGATCCGTACAAATAACAGACAAACTTTCAGCTTCTAAATACTGTATATAGATAACAAACATACCTGTAAGGTGTAATGTAAGGATAGCTCTAGAAGCTAGTAGCAAGTTAGCGCTACCACCAACAGTCTCCAAGGTTAACAAGTAGTAGTTCCGCGAAGAACTGAATAGCCTATTTTCATATATCCTACTGGTCCTACTTAGGACACGGGAAATTAAAAGGAGATTTTAAAAAATGCACAGCTGCCATTTTTAAGTTCTTATAAAATTCCATGAAATTAGACATCAGTATATTAAGGCTTGTATGAAGATATACTTGCCAAGTTTCACAGCACTCGGATGAAAAGTCGCGAGACAAATCCATTTAAATACTTAAATTTCAGGTCGCCGCCATGTTGGTTTTGTGCTGAACAGGTTATTGAATGATCCATAATAAATAATAATAATGTTTTACGTCCCTTTTAACTACTCTGGCTTTTAGAGACGCCGGGGTGCCGGAATTTTGCCACGAAGGGGATCTTTAACGTGCCAGTAAATCTACTGACACGGCTCCCTCGCATTTGCGCATTCTCAAATTCCAGCTGACTGCGTATTGAATGATCCATAGGTGAACTTATGTTAATAGCCTTTATCAACATACACAATTTCAGTTTGTGAACCATCTAAATATTTCGGATGGTTGCCATGTTGGATTGTTATATGTGTAGACCATAGAGTTATGTACCATTAGATGAAGATTATTTCGTAGGTTCATTATTCTAACGTTCACCTTGATCGCATAATTAGGACACAAGAAAAAAACTTAAATAAAAAATTTTCACAGTCGCCATCTTAGGGTTATCAAAACAATTGAGTTTAATTGGATATCAGTAGCATAATTAGGACACAAGAAAAAAAACTTAAATAAAAATTTTTCACAGTCGCCATCTTAGGGTTATCAAAACAATTGAGTTTAATTGGATATCAGTAGCTAAATTTTATATGAAATTTACCGTACCGTACCTAGTTTCACTGTGCTCGGATTATTAAATCGCTAGTAAAACCCATTTAAATGTTTATACAACGCTTGGCCGCCATGTCCATTTTGTACTTCACAGGTTTATGAATGTAACATCGATGAACTTTCAGTAGTACTCTTTATCACCGTACAAAATTTCAGGGCGATATCTGTTACTGTTGCGGAGATACAGATTGTCAGTGAAATATTTCGCGCGGCCACCATGTTGGATTGATGAAAAATATGAACATTTGATAGCCACGGTCGATGTCGGACGAGGTAGTAGTATGCACTTACCGTGTTTCATTGAAATCGCTTCGGCCGTTTAGATTTCATTAGGGACACACACACATACACACACCAAATACACACGGACAAAAGATGATCTCATAAGCCTATTTTATTTTTATTTTTTTTCATAAATGAAAATAGGCTTAAAATGGTCATTTGAGGTTCATTTTTATTTGCTGGCAATGCATCCGAACTTGCAATGCTACATCACATACAAGTTGAGAGAAGAGAATAAAATTATTTTTAAACCTTTTTTTTTTTCTTTCAATCGTAAAATACTAGCTAGCACAATTACCCGGCGTGGCTCGGGTTAGGTATTTGTATTAAGGGAGTAAATGAGTAGCAAATTATACTGCAGTCGCTATAGCAACTGCTCGCCGTTGTAGATATATTCTAACCCCTTCGCCCCGTACATCAAGGAAGGAACACGCGAAGTAACTGCCTGACAAAAGTTTGGTGCTTTTCAGTCGGTCAACACGAATGTTCCCAAAAGAGCTGGGTTATGCCCTAATCCTGAAAAAAAAATACATGAGATTAATAAATACACTAGGATGACCAGTTTCGATCGTCAAGCGATCATCATCAGATCCATTACACTTAGGCTGTGAAATGATCGCTTGACGATCGAAACTGGTCATCCTAGTGTATTTATTAATCTCATGTAATTTTTTTCAGGATTAGGGCATAACCCAGCTCTTTTGGGTACATTCGTGTTGACCGACTGAAAAGTACCAAACTTTTGTTTACTAAGGCAACACTGAAAAATGGTTTCAAACCTGAGCTGTGCCCTGCCTGTGTGTCGGCAATAGAAATTGAGCCATGGTCCTAACCAGGGTAGGGTAAGTTACTTTTCAATGTAATTATGTTATAGTTACCGTTACTGGTCAAAACTAGTAACGACCTTATCGTTACAAATGTCGAAGTAACGAATCGTCACTTTTCCGTTACTTTTGTATTAAAGAAATATAGTTGCTTAGTAACATAACATTTTCTCTGCTACTATACTTTACTTGATTTGAAGGGAACAGTGGATTCCAGTGATATGGATAAAGAAAATGAACTATCACTACAACAACCTGGCGCTCGTCGTGTGGCAGCACACCTCATGCCTTAAAAATAATTCAATTCATGGAAAGTGAATACAGTACAGTAGTTTGCAGTTAAAATATAACATATTTTGTAATTTTTTTCAGGATTAGGAATAACCCATCTCATTTGGGTACACTCGTGTTGACCGACTGAAAAGCATCAAACTTTTGTTTACTAAGGCAACACTGAAAATGGCTTCAAACACCACAATATTTTGTAACCGGAACAATAACAATTATATGTCTACTCAGCAATTCTTCTCAGTTTTAATTCACCGGCCGTGAAAGCCAATATACCATCTTTTTGGAAGCCTTCATAGGGAGGTTCAGGCTGCTTGAGCTTTTATTTCTCGCAGTCAAGGAGTGCAGTTGCACTCTATATAAAGGGAGGTAGCGCGCAGTTCGTTACTCCTATAGGGGTCCGGGTGCGGACACCAAGAGCCCGCCGATGGGCCAGCTTGGTGTCCTAGGCGAAACCCCACACAAGACACGGCACAAACCTAGAAGAATTGCTGAGTTTTAATTCACCGGCCGTGAAAGCCAATATACCATCTTTTTGGAAGCCTTCATAGGGAGGTTCAGGCTGCTTGAGCTTTTATTTCTCGCTGTCAAGGAGTGCAGTTGCACTCTATATAAAGGGAGGTAGCGCGCAGTTCGTTACTCCTATAGGGGTCCGGATGCGGACACCAAGAGCCCGCCGATGGGCCAGCTTGGTGTCCTAGGCGAAACCCCACACAAGACACGGCACAAACCTAGAAGAATTGCTGAGTTTTAATTCACCGGCCGTGAAAGCCAATATACCATCTTTTTGGAAGCCTTCATAGGGAGGTTCAGGCTGCTTGAGCTTTTATTTCTCGCAGTCAAGGAGTGCAGTTGCACTCTATATAAAGGGAGGTAGCGCGCAGTTCGTTACTCCTATAGGGGTCCGGGTGCGGACACCAAGAGCCCGCCGATGGGCCAGCTTGGTGTCCTAGGCGAAACCCCACACAAGACACGGCACAAACCTAGAAGAATTGCTGAGTTTTAATTCACCGGCCGTGAAAGCCAATATACCATCTTTTTGGAAGCCTTCATAGGGAGGTTCAGGCTGCTTGAGCTTTTATTTCTCGCAGTTAAGGAGTGCAGTTGCACTCTATATAAAGGGAGGTAGCGCGCAGTTCGTTACTCCTATAGGGGTCCGGGCGGGGACACCAAGAGCCCGCCGATGGGCCAGCTTGGTGTCCTAGGCGAAACCCCACACAAGACACGGCACAAACCTAGAAGAATTGCTGAGTTTTAATTCACCGGCCGTGAAAGCCAATATACCATCTATATGTCTACCCTTTATTATTCCCGTTTTCAACGGGGTCGGAGTTGAGAGGCGATGAAAATCTATGTGGTGGAGGCTTTGAACGGCCGGATGCCCTGCCTGACGTCAACCTCACGAGAGGAGATAATGAAAGATAAAATGAATAAAGATGAATGAAACTGGGCAAGGATGTGGAAGGAAGTGGCCGTGGCCCATCAGAAAAGGTGCCGTCCCAGCATTTTCCTGAAGTTGAAAATGGGGAAACCACGTAAAATCATTTCAAGGACGGCCGACGGTGGGGCTCAAACCCACGTCTACCGAGTCCGCAGATAGCTTGTTCCATGGCCTAGTGCTGCATGTTAGTGAACGTAGCTACCGCCGTTGTTAACCGGAACAATAACATTAATAATAATAATAATAATAATAATAATAATAATAATAATAATAATAATAATAATAGTAATAATTATATCAGCTATGGAATAACCGATGTCTTACGTGCACATGCTGTAAGTTCGCTGCGGAACTTCGACTGCTCTGTATTATTTCCCCACCTGTGCACACTTTATATCCGACGTTATTGAATTAAATATACCGGCGTATGACTGCTCCATAAAAATGGCACAAACACGTTTAAACTTGAATGTCACCAGCTAAGTAATACCTCAGGGATGATTTTAACATGTCATTTGGCGTACAACATAAAATATGGCTGAGGTTCCTTCCACTCGCCAAACCTTTTAAACAGGTCGGAAGTAAGTAATGAAATGTTGCATTGTACTCAGGCTCTCTAGTAGAGACTGGCTGTGTGGCTCAGCGGTTACGTTCTCGCCTTCTATGTCCAAGGTTGCCGGATCTAATACTGGCGCAGTCAGTTGGCATTTGAGGGTGCACAAATGTGAGGGAGCCATGTCAGTAGATTTACTGGCAGGTTAAAGATCCCCTTCGGGGCAAAATTACGGCACCCCGGCGTCTCTAGAAGCCACAATTGTTAAAGAGGGTCGTACAACCAATAACATTATTATTATTATTATTATTATTATTATTATTATTATTATTATCTCTAGTAGAAGTTGTGTTTCTTAGAATTGAGTGCAAAATCATGTGCGAAATATAACAGCTACTTGAGTTATTTGCACGTTTCGTACCGAGAATGGTTCATAACCCCTGATTGCGAGTCGGGTCTAATCTCTTTCAGACGTTTTTTTTAAATTTATTTTTTATGGGCCATGTGCGCATCACAGAATATTGTGGGAAGTGTTATATTCTTCTCTCAGGCCTCCAAGTAACTGGTCTACGCAGAGATATATCAGATTTATTGTGACTCAAAGAGTATTTGGAACGTTTATTTCACCACTGCAGGGAACAGAGAGTCGCAGGTACCCGAACCTTTCAAACCCATCATAAATTCACAGTGTGTTTATGGTTATTGTTTGTGTTGAATATAGAGATGGACTGGTTTGAAATGGAGAGTTGTTGGTTCCATTACCACGTGCTGATGACAACTGATTGCTCCATCTTGAGAAAAAAAAGAGCATTTTCGTTACTCTTAAAAGTAACGGCATTTCAGTTACTTGTCACCTTCGTTGCGTAGTGGTCAGCGTGGTTATCTGTCACCCCTGAGATCTTGGGTTCGATTCCCGGCTCTGCCACGAAATTTGAAAAGTGGTATGAGGACTGGAACGGAGTCTACTCAGCCTCGGGTGGTCCAAATGAGTAGAGGGGTTTCGATTCCCACCTCAGCCATCCTCGAAGTGGTTTTCCATGATTTCCCACTTCGTCTTCAGGCACGTGCCGGGATGGTACTGTGCCCGTTTATCACTTACCCATACCTGTTGAATCCCACAAAGAACACTGGATCATAGAATCTGAAAATGCCTGGCAAACCCCCGATCCTACCAACAGGTGAAGGAAGTATAAAGGGTGCATATCAACAAACCAAAATTGTGCAAAGACAGACCAAAGTGCACACAAAGGAAACTAGTTCAGGTCAAAAGAAGTAACACGAAACTCTAATATGATAAAACTTATCTCAGAGAAGTGAGAAAAATCAAGGAAAAACACACTGGTCTTCTCGACACAACCTTACGATTATTATGAATTATAACTCTCGAATCAAATTACTGTAAGTTAAAATTTATTCAAGGAAAATTATATTTCAGAGGGTATCACCTCACCTTCCGATCATTCAAAATGACGAAAGTGCTAAACAACACCGAAGTGTCAAATGAAACTCCAAATCTGGTGTTTGGCACACCATTGCAAGATCCTATCCTGCATGCTGGCGATACGTTAAATAACAATCTTTAGACATCATAAATAGTGAATGAAATTCACCAAAAACACATTATATTACCCTAAATTAAATTAAATACAACGATATACATTTATTTACATTTTAAGTCGTTTCATTCTGAAACCTAATCTAATGAACATTTTCAACACCTATACACCTCCTTATTGGGTTAAATTCGATATGATAGTGTCACTTCAGATGTAATTTAACCAAGTGGCAAAGCTCAGCTAAATATATGTCCACATTGTGGTATACGAAAATACAAATTATTCGGAATAGATTACATGAACATAACTGTTCTCACGAAATTCTCAGAAATAGACAAAGGTTTCATTATATTTCATTAATATGAAGTATGAAGTGGAGATAAAGTATTACCACAGCAAATATCTTAAAAGATACTACCTCCAATTGATTGAAAAATCAAAGGTCGGGAAATTACGTAGTCTCAAAAGACGTAATTACGTACTCCATATAAATCCACATATCATCAAATACTTTACCTAAGTATTTTACAACACCATGGAAAACCCTTCAAACTTTAACTATATTCCCCTCAACACTTGTACATCACACTGTACTTCACAATCTTTAACTATATTCCACCCAACACTTGTACTTCATTCAGATTCACATTATAATTTCTTAATAATCGTCACTCTCACAGTAATCGAATAACTTTCTCTAATTTTGATCATATATCTCGTGGTTACAATAATCCACAAACTCATTTTCATTATCAGCTATTCTTCAATTATAATTCAACACTATGACAACCGCATGACGTGGCTGACAGCTGTTATATATCAGAACACGCTCATGAATTAATACGTCTCCGTTGCACTGTTGGCTGAGTTCTCAAAATACATAAATCCTGGATACAAAAACCCGTCACAGTACCTACTGTGAGGCCACGGCCACCTCCTTCCCTCTTCCTTGACTATCCCTCCCAATCTTCCCCTCCCTTCCTAGTGTATTCCTTGGAATACACGTTCAGTTAGAGTTAGCTCTTGCTGCTCTTTGCTTTTTTCATTAGTTCCATTTATTTAATTTCCCTTCTTGCAGACACCAACAGTGATCCCTTTGTATTCCTTCTTTCCTACGAGCAGGAATTTATTGTGTTTTTGAGTTTGTTTCAGTTGCTTATTCTGTGAAAACTTCACTGGCTCACCACGCGGCAACACGCCGAATTTTTCGGATTCATTGGGTCAAGAGGATTTACATACCACTCCAACAGGCTTCGCCGCTGTCTTCAGCTATCATCTCCTTGAAGACACTACTCCATGAAGATAATTACATTTTGTAAAGGGTGTTTATTTCTTAATGTTTCCCATTCTGCTATAAGTTCCTTTGTTTCCTTCCCCCTCCTCCTCGCCTACCTAGCTACTTTGTGAGCTCTTCCGCTCGCTCTCACTTCTTATCGAGTCGTCAACGTGTGAGTTGGGCCTTTTTCAGAGGCTACCTCCTCTCAACCGAGGTACAAATTCAAATCGCCGCCATGTTGTGGTATTGCATGTAAGCTAACGGCTAACAGGAGCCATCGACCTTCAGCGGCTATGAAAAAGTTAAGTACAAATAGTCAATGATTTTAAACACCTTTTAATGTTTTTAATCCATGCTGAATGCTTTTAATGAAAATTTATAGACAGTATGGGGAATTACGCTCTATTGTGCAATAACCGCCTTCGTGGGATTTTCTTTGTCATGCTTTAGCTAAGCAAGCTTGCTTTAAAACATGAAATTTAGTTCTTCTTGTACGAAATAAAGGGGATACCTTCCCTACACCGTGGGATTTCTGCTAATACTCATAGCTGTCTATAAACTTAACTTATCTACCGTGGGATTTCTAACGCCCTATTCAACTGTCACTACAGTTCTGGAATTTTCCATTCAAAATATACTTCAAACCGCAAAGAACTATTTTCAATACCGTCAAATTTCTGGAACCTCAAGTTAACTAGCACTATTAACTGCAACCCACAAACTTTCCAACGCAATAAACTTCTTCAAGTCAAATTCAACTAAGTGTTCTCCATAAACTGCAATAACTTTTCACTTGTTCCATGAACGTTCAGTGCTGTAATAGTGAAATCTTCCAATCTGTCAAGAACCATCAGTGCTTCGAATGTGTGTGCTAACGTCAACCGCGTCGCGTTCGTTAGAGCAATACATCGGCCAGAACTATAAATTCCTATTTCCTTTTCGCCCAATACCTTTTACTAACAAATTTAAGTTGATCTAAATATCTAGTTACTACTCTACGAGGCCTCATCCGAATTTTTGCGCCATCCCATTTTTTCCCCATGTACCACTTATTCATTCTGGAAAAATATTAGTAGTTATAGAAACTACTTATTAATCTTCCTTTTCTTATCCTGCTGGCTCAGGAATTGGCAAATTTTCTAATTGTTAAACTTTTGTACCTGATTTTTTTTTGCTCCAGGCTTCGTTAATACGACCTGACCCTTTTGAATGTTAAAGTTATTAACCTCTGTTTAAATAATAGCGGTAACCTCCGCTTGTAATTCTCCTTTATCCTCCTGCTACGATCAGGAATTTAATCTATTTGTTTATAGCCTTTTCGCTAGCAATAAGGGCGTTCTAATAGTGCTTGTATCCTACCTAATTAATTTATCAAAGTTATAATTACTTTACAATTGTCATTACAAACTTTAAATTTCTTAATTTTAAGCACATCTTAAAACCTTTGTACAGGTTTAGTGCTCGTAATAGGTTCGAAACCATTTAAATGGTTTAAAATTATTTGTCAATTGTAAATGTCGAAATATTAGGTCTTAGACCTCGAAATTTGAAAACAAAAAACAAAAAAGTTGTTCTTAACTCAAAATAAGATTCTAAATCTATTAATTGATCATTTTTCCAAATTCTATCAACAGTTAAATAAATAATTTGTTGTTTTGTTGCTATCTGTATTACTAAAACAAAGGTTAGGCAGGACCTTCTCTTCCCTGATTCTTCTCCCAAAACTATTTCCTATTTCAAAATAAAAAAAGGCAATCACGGAATCAATAAAAACTTTACCACTTGTTGCGTTTAAAACGAAACTTCAAATAACAACATTTGCAAAGTTTATCATAGCTGTCACAGCTAATTCTAGTAAATCATTAAGGCAAGTATAGCTTGCTCCGCCAGCTTCCTATTTGTAGAGACTTTCTAACTTGTGTTTTACTCTTCAAAATTTTAGTTTTGTTTAAGTTAGGTCTGAGGGTTTCCTCCGTTCTAAGCTTTTGGTCGGCACCCTGATGGGTAAAAGCTTAGCCTTCTTTAAGTGCAACAATTGGTATTCTTAAAATATTCTCACTAATAACAGTAAAAAATATTGCTAAAGGCACTAGAGTTGCTTTATCTCTTCCCACTCTGGGGGCATTCGGCTGTTCTGTCGGGGATCCAACAGTGTCTAGTAATAAAAATATTACTTCAAATTCAAATCCTTCTAGTATTCCAGAAAGCTTTCCAAAATCTTACCCTTTTGAAGGGAAAGTGCCTAGATCCTTTCCTTTTGACATACTTTGCCTTGATAGAGAATCACCCTTTCCCCATAGTACCCGAATACTTATTCGGGAGGGAAAGAGCACTTCGCGAAATCTTGCCAGTAACCTCAATTCATGCCACGCTCTCCGCTTGCCTTGTGCAAGACGCCGCTCAAAGTACCCGAATACTTGTTCGGGGGGGAAAGATCACTTGGCGAAAGCTTGCCAGTAACCTCAATTCATGCCGCGCTCTCCGCTTGCCTTGTGCAAGCCCCCGCTCAAGTTAGGTACTTCATATTATGAAGTTTGATATTAAGTTTTGCACTGCAAAATTCCGGTTTATATCGGTGTTTATTAATGGATTGTGTTGGATTCTCTTCCTCTCAGCCTAAAACTTGTTTCCACTCCTAAACCCACCTCCTTTTCTCTCTCATCATCTTCCCTTAGGTAGTGTTAACATTCAGTAATAACCTACCACTTCCCTTCCCTCATGAGGCACCTGTTCGCTTTGCAGGTGAGGCCGCCTGGGCGGGGTGCTGATCTCATTTCCCCAGTTGTATCCCCCGACCAGATGTTCCAAGCTCCAGGAAACTGCCCGTAGAGGCGGTAGTGGTGGGATCCCTCGCTGAGTCCGTGGGAGAAACCAACTTGGAGGGTAATATCGACTAAAAGAAAAAAAGTTCCTTATGTTAAAAAGTAACTGTTATCAATAATAATAGCGTTACAAGTGACGCATTAGTCCCAAACCCTGGACCTAGCGAAAGATAAACGACTACGCATATTTGCCCGCCAAATACTATGGAGCATTATACAAACAGATGATTCATTGATCCTTGAAGAAACACACGTGCACATAATAGATGATGCAAGATGATCTGTAATAGTAGAAAGTTAAATGAATACTATAAACCATGACTGAAGACTTTGACAAGGATGTTAACGTCCGAGGTGGAACGGCCATAGTTATATATTCGTAGTAAACGTCAAACGCGCCTTATGTACAGTATGCTGTCTTCATGACTGAGATCCGGCCTTGTAGCTGATTGGCTAGCATGTTAGGCTTAGGCCAGAAGGGTCCTGGGTTCTATTCTCGGCCTTGTGGTTAATTCTCTTGTCTCGGGGACTGGGTGTTTGTGACGTCTTCATGCACCCAAACTGAAAATAGAACAAACAGAAAATGTAAAACGGAAAAGGTTAAGTAAAATAAACGGGGAAAAAATAAAGTTAAGGTCTGGTCAGCAGTGGTGTGTGAGAATGGATAGAATGGTGCTTCGAATCCAACATTAGGCATACTTTTTTGAACGACAGCCAGTGATCCATTTTAGTAGGGACACAATATTAAGCCACACCTACCAAGTCACACCAGCACCCCTGATTCATTCACTCACGATGCATCACTGTGATGAAAACTTTGAATTCTTGCTAATATATGCAGAAAATACGGTCAAAATGGTAGGTTATGCCAAGTGATCTGTAATGCTATAAAGTAAACCATGATTTTTAACTCTGACACGGATATTGACTGTCGAGGCGGAAGAACCGTGATTCATCTAACGAAGACATAAGTAAATAAATAAACAAATAATTATAAAATAAATAAGAAGTAAATTAACAAATGAATATGAAATAAATAAGTAAATAAGTAAATTAATTGCCTTCTCTATCTTAAAAAAATTAAAAACTTCCTTCCTGTAAAAAGGACGATTAATAGGTTCCAAGGAAAGATGTTGATAACTGGTAAACCCTTGGTCAGCTCAATGCGACAAGCTTTTCGTTGTTTCATGTAAGGGGCTTTTAGCCCTGTGTACATATAGTTAGGGTGTGTCTGGTAACCTGTGTTTTGTGGTGTCTGTGGCATTGTGTGTAATTCAGGTGAGGATCGAGAAGGAGGTGATCCTGGCCTTCTACATCTACAACCTGCAAACGTAAAAATAACTCGTTTTTTGCCCCCCACCCCTCCCCTCTCCTCCCCTTTATTCCCCCGCATACACCCTCTCAGCTACAGTATGAAACTACTGTATTAGGCCAATACGGGTAAGGAAAGTTAATGTCCTTGCTTATTCAATTAGGGGCTTGGATATCATCCGTGAATTAGTTCCCGGCTCAGCCAGAAATTTGAAAATCTGACGTGAGGACTTAAAAGGGTGTTCAGTCAGCCTCGTGAGGACAATTGAGTAGCTGCTTGGGATGAGAAGTAGCACCCGATGACCTTTAACCAATTAATGTGGTTGAGGGTTTCGTTGTGGCGGCCAGGCATGGTCGCGTTCTCAATAATCCGTAGGCTACGGGCTGGGCGGAAGTCGTCCTTAGATAAGCACGGACAATCACGGGATTGATAAGGTTTTCTTTTCAAGTGGAAATGGATTGTTTAGTGTTATCTAAAGCTGTGATCTGTGATCCTTGGTGAAGAAGATGCTGGTGCTGACACAATGTGACTTGCACACAATGCACGCCAGCTGTTTGCTCCTCAATAGGTTAGTAATTGTGAAGTTTGAAGAAGATTCAATTGTCCAGGACACTCAAAT
Organism: Meconema thalassinum; assembly: GCA_946902985.2. NCBI lineage: Eukaryota > Metazoa > Arthropoda > Insecta > Orthoptera > Tettigoniidae > Meconema > Meconema thalassinum. The sequence goes on along the minus strand of CAMPQE020000278.1, from coordinate 25,422 downwards.
TAACTTCTCCCTGGATGTGTATGACACGAAGTCTCCTACTTTTAAATGAGTTTTGTCAGTGGAATATCACGTGCCGATCTTTCATTTTGCGTCTAAGTTTCGCGTGACGGTTGCGCGTGATCGCTAGAAGCTTCTATAGTTTTAAGTTGTGTGCCACGTGCTTGAGGGGAGCATGGATACCTCGCCCCTCTCTACCACCACCCGTACGTCACACCCTCGCCAGGGTCGTGCAGTATATGTAGGGCAAGGTAGTGGGAACGCCGCCCCCTCCCCCACCCCCGCCCCGCCCCCGCCCCCGCCACCGCCACCCCAACCAAATCCTGCACTTTCACTTATCCATCCACAAGTGCATATAAGTTATCTTTATTCTACAGCAATTTTCTATTGGCTTCACAAAACATGACTGGATTGTGCACGAGAAGAGTATGAATGTCCAAATAATAAAGCTGTGAACAACTTGATTATCTTAAACTAAAGTAAATGGGTCACCTTGTGGCGCAGTGGCTAGCGCCCCCAGAAGTCCGAGTTCAATTCCCGGCTCTGCAAAGAAATTTAGTTAGGGCTGGAATGGGGTACACTCAGCCTCGTGAGCAAAATTGACAAGAATGGATTCGATTCCCTAGAAATAGATTTCTGTGACTTTTTATTTCAACTTCAGGAAAATGCGGGGATGGTTCCTAATTTAAGACTAAAACCGCTTCCTTTCAAACCATACACAAACTAATCCAGCCATCACAATGACATAGGTCATCAGACAAATACCACACACACGCCCAAGTACACGGGACTACATGACCACGATGTCACCAAGTCCTTAAATGAATCAACAACTCTCAAAGTAATTAAGTCAGTAGTACGATCTTGTGCCAGTTAGCTTAAGACGTAGCCTACGTTAGTTTGGTGCCATTGATTACAAGACGACGTCGACGTGTTTGTGCCGCTCATCAAACAAAAAGAATTAATTTGCTTTAAAGGTGTCAAGTTGGTGATTTGTCTCAATTAAATACACTGCGGACTGTTGGATACACTGCTATACTCTAATGCTCAGGTGTATCAATAATTATGGTTCTCTTTTAATTTATTTGAAAAAATTGTCAGCGCTTTGCAGAAAACACTTAGGCCTACTGATAGAGGAAACATTTTGTACCTATCCATGTGCGTGATTATTGTTTCTCTTTACTTTCTCGTCTCTAATTTCTTTTATAATAATGCAGGATGTCGTATTTTACCTTCACAATGTTTTCCTAGCGCAATTTCCCTTCCTAACAGTTAGTCGGATTGGCAATAAAGTTTCTTCCTACATTAGGCCTACGTTACAGTAATGTGATTGTCTAACTATCAGTGGGACCATGGAGTGTAAGCACGTGCTCTGAGACTTGAATTTGTAAGCCCCCTCCTCCATGAAAATAACAAAACTCCGTGGAATTTAGAATTCATTTTTGTACGTTTTAATTATTTACCAAGGGAATGTTAAATGTCTACATGTCAACATTATATAGAAAATTTCTACACTATAAAGGGCTTGGGAACTTTTGGGAACTTTGCTATTTCTCTGGCAATGAATATACAGAGACACCATAACGGTTATTTGCAAATTTCATGTTATGTTTTCTTGACGATATTTTGTAGTCTATTCACTGGATTGTGTTAATATGAATTTATTTTTTAAGAACATTAAGCTGAGTGATTTTGTCTACTCAGGGCTCTTGTAGCATCCCGGGCCCCCAGGGCTGAAGGCCCCATTCGCCCCACCCTCTCGTCAGGCCTGACAGTCAGAACGTAAAGATTCTAATCGAGGATATGATCTAAATATAAAGGACAGCCAGAGATGGACATGTCCGGTGCCGAAGCACAAACAAACCGTGTGGTGCCACATACTGTATGTCAGGCTGTTCCAAATCCACGAGTTTGAGTATGCGTACACACGAGTACACAGCAGTGATGCTCGGAGCACGGTTGGAGAGGGACTGGGGGGTGATAGCCAATACCTCACTGGGCGAAGGTCATAACACAAGTCCATGCGCTTCCTGCCAGTCTTGATGTATTCACCGTGCAGTGACGGCAGCCCCCACAGCAGAGCTGTATTGCATGTTGCAGGTTTACTCACGCAAGGCGGTGAGTATTCGGCTGCTCACGGGCGAACTGCTCGGCTGGATCAGCCTGTATGTATGTGTCTTGTAGTGTATGTAAACCTACCGACAGTTCATTCATTAAACTACGTACTGCGGGTTATATTCATGTGTGAGATCAAATTGCGTTACACAGAACATAATTAATGCTAATGTAATAAGTCGAGCAATATGTTCCTGTATCATGTGCCACGAAATCAAGCGTACCATGTGCACTCCAAACTCAATTTTCTACAGGAAATACGAACATGTGTATTATCTTCGTAGCTTTAACAGATTTCCAGGAAATTATAGCTTGCCGTAAACTTGCGACTGCATTTTGTGCTAAAAGCCACCATATTGAGTAAACGGTCACTCACATCATGTATTTTGTTCATTCATTACTAGTGACTTGGGAAATTTTGGTCATCAGCCCCGTGTAGTTGGGTGCGTGTGTTCAATTTGTCTAATAACCTGTATTTATGTGATGACTGTAGTAATGAGTGTAACTGTAGTAGGGACAGGGATGAGGCACGTGCCCCGGGACTTTAAAGTAAGGTACTATCCCGGCATTTTCCTGGATGGAATGTGGAAAACTCCGCAGAAAAACCGCATTCAGGATAGTGGCCTCCTATCTTTGAAATGGTTTTCCGTTGTTTCCCACTTCTACTCCATATAAATGCAAATAAGGTTCCTAACTTGAGGCCACGGCCGCCTACTTCTCAAAGCTAGTCTCAATGACAAATACGCACACTACTACAGACATCACAGTAGCACAGGTTATCAAACAAGATCCAACAAACACACACGCACCCAGTACGCAGTACGTACAGTACTTAATATTGTTGCTTCCACGCAAAAACTACTTAATCAAGTAAGCTGAAATTTTACATGGATATAATTTTAATGGTCGGACAACACATACGCCTATCCAGTATTTTTATGCAGTTAACCATATTTTTAACTGAACTTGTAAATGTCTTATCTGCTATTAGGCTAACCAAAATAGCAGGTAAGCGATTAATCCTATCACAAAATGAAACACACCAGGAGTACTTAAAACTCTCGACCATCTCGTGTCACAGTGGCTAGCATTCTTGGCTGTCTACCCTATGGTCCGGGTTTGATTCCCAGCTCTGCTTAGAAATTTAAATCTGGTCTGACGGCTTGAACGGGGTACACTCAGTCCCGTGAGACAGAAGAGGAAAATTCGATTCCCACAACCTGAAAGTTGTTTTCCGTGGTTTCCCCCTTTTACTCCATGTAAATGCAAGCAAGGTTCCTAAATTAAAGCCACGGCCGCCTCCTTTCCAATCCTAATCTCTATTACAATCACAGGCACTAGTACAGGCATCACAGTGACACAGGTTATCAGATAAATTGTAAACACACCCAAGTACACGGAGCTACATGACCACGATATCCCAAAGTCTCTAAAATAATCAACAACAACAGTTTGTGATTTGGGTTGATGTGCTTGACTAACAGTCGCTGTGTTGAAAGATGCGGGTCGATCAGCGTTCTCTTTGTTCCTACGCACAACAGTACGGCAGCTCCCTTCATTTCTGTGATATAAGTTACCTCTGTTTCATGGAATACTCTGTTTGTATTATATAACCTCTTGCTTTTAGCCTATTTTCATCATATGAAAAAATAGGCTTATGAGATCACCTTTTTCCGTGTGTATGTATGTGTGTTCCCCTATTGAAATCTAAATGGTTGGAATGATTTTAATAAAACTTGGCAAGGACATAGTAGGCCTACTATTTTGTCCGACCCTGACCATCCCCTTCAAATTTCAATATATTTAACCAATCCAAAATGGCGGGTGTGCGAAATATATCACCGGCATTCTATGTCTCCGAAACTATTACTGGTATCACCCTGAAACTTTGCATGATGATAGAAATTACTAAGCTAAGTTCAGCTGTGTGATATTTAAAAGCATGTTAAGTAATAAGCGAATATGGTGGCTAATCGAATCCTGCTAACACAAAACATCATGTCGGTGAAGTGAATTTTGAATATTGCAAATATATTTTCGGACGATCTAACCACTCGAGTGCAATGAAACTCGGCACAGGGAATCTTTACTCAGGCCTATAAGTATAGAGACACCTAGATATGTTCAATTCTTTTCAATGTTTTCAAGATGGCGTCAGTTCGAAATTTTAAAAACTATTTTTTATTTCTCGCGCGTTATTCAGGCGATACCGGGTGAGTTAGCCGTGGTCGTTACGGCATGACTGCTGGCAGTCGCTCACATTCGGGAGGCCAGGAGGTTCGAATCCCCCCGCCGGCAACCTTGAAGATGGTCTTCTGTGGTTTCCCCTCTTCCTTCCAGGCAAATGCCGGGGTTGGTCACTAACTATAGGCCACAGCCAACTCCTCGTCCTTACATTCAAACTTTCCTCCCCAGACAACACTCTACACGCGACGGTACTTGTGGCTCAGCCTCGAAGCAGCTACAAAACTGGCAAACCGAACATGTCCTCGGACACTCCCGGCACTAAATTCCATACGTTAAAAAAACAGGCGATTGAGAATATGATTCGTATGCTGAGATAAGATTACAATCCTTATGTAATGACACTAAATTATGTAACTTACGTTTCGTAAATCATAGAAGCCGTGCATTTGACTTTTCTAAAAAGTTATTCCCGGTCACAGAAAGCTGCCATCTCGTTGGAGGAGTCTTAATCACCGATATTGAAAGTTATATATTCTAGCACATAACTTATTGTAATGGTGTTGGTGAAGACAAAGGTTGTATTAATAATAATAATGTTACTGGTTTTACGTCCCTTTGTTATAACTACTCTGGCTTTTACAGACGCCAGATATAGGTTGTGAACCAATAGCTATTTATTATTTCACACGGAAAATCCTTTTAATAGGCAGGAGAACTTTAATAGAAAAGACCACTAGGATATATGAAAATAGACTATTTGGTTCTTCACGGAACTACTTGTTATTTTCGTTCCTTTGAGTGTATCTCTGTTTCAACAAATTGTCGTATCTATGGAACAAAAGTAAAAGTGTGCGTTAGTTAAGGAGATCACTCTTCGAAGCCAGGCTCCTGAATTCGTGTGCGCTATTCTAGTACACAGCAATGAATCTTTGAGCTAAAGATGAAGATTTGTGTGTTACTTTAATAAATATCTGGACGGTTTTCAAAGGAAGTACTTACAGACCCGATAACAAGAGGCTTCACTGAACTTGACTTGAAATGTATCTTACAGTTAGGCTTTTATTTTCTATTTTGAAGGATTTCAACGTTTAAATTTCCCTGTAGGCCTATATTTCGTGCGCAGCATATGAGTATCCAATTCCCATGCTTAAAGCAGTGGATGGCCATAGAAACTGTGTAATATTATCGTAAGTTATTGAACTTTTCAGCGTCGTCTTGTAGCCCTTAATACCGTCACAAGAAGAGCTGTAATTTCCGGCTCTGTCGAAGAATTGAATTCTGGGCTTAGGACTGGGACGTGGTTTACTCAGCCTCGTGAGACAAAACTGAGAAGAGGTAGGTCCGATTCCTATAAACGTATGTATTTCTTTATCTCAGCACAAGTTGGGAGAAAGGGCATCAATTATTGAGTCAGCAATGAATGCCGAATCTCTCGTCTTATGAATGTAATTGAGAAGTTCACAAATAGTCCAGTAGAAGAGCCGAAATAATATGGATCATTTGAGATTTATGAATGTAATAGAAGGTGGTAGATTTCTGTCTAAGATTTGAGTTCGTCAACATTTTTAGAAATTGAAGGATATTAACAATGACATAAAATGCTGAAGAAGTTAGAATTTAGAACTGATCCTGTGACTATGTTTACGACGTTTAAATAACCTCCTGTTTAGATAAAATAAGAGGGTATTTTCTGTATATTAGAAGGATCGCCTAAAGCCAGGTAAATGAAGGGATCCAATCGTAAGATTTTGTTGTAAGGTATTTAGCAAGCTAGTGATAAACCGTAGTTTTTTTCTTTTTGGATTCCAGTGTGTGGGCACTACTTAAAGATATCCATGGATTCAAGGGTAATGATAATTTCAATTTTTGAATTTAGATGAGGACCACTGCAGAGATTTCGCGAGAGGATGTCTTTCTCTTGCAGGAGTGTGTAGTGGGAATTTAAAGTTATAAATATCCCAAAGGAGTAGGTTAGGCTCATTATTATACATTCTTTTTAGAATTAAAGGGGGCCATTTTAACTAAATTCTATTTGTGCTTTACTATGTAATTCTTCCTCCTCCTTCGCCGAGGACGCACCGAGATGCAAATACATTGCTCCTTTTGACTGTTTTCAAGGTTCGTGATGTGTGGTTGTTGGTTCATGCTAGTGAGTTGGTTCTCCACCTGGCATCCAAGGTCTAGCGGGCACAATACATATTCGCCGAACCAACAAAAATAATGTGAAACATGTCATCAGATTAACCCTTTTTTCGAGAAGTGTATAAAAGTACATAATTAATCCATGTATTTTTCCAGGTTGGTAGGTGTGAGTAGAGAACTGTTATTCCCCACCCGATTTAGTTGGCCACATTAACGTGTAGACCAACTGACAATATTCTCTTTACTAGTTCAAATAGTTTCTCATTTTCAACTTAAGGCAAATAACGGGATGGTTCTTTTCAATAGGCCACGGCCATTTCCTTCCAACTCATTGGCCAGTTTCATTCAGGCTCATTCAGGCTCATTCGTGTTCATTGACTTCAAACCACCTCGAGGTGTAGCGGCTAGCATTCTTGGCTTTCACCCCGGAGGTTCGGGTTTGATTCCCAGCTCTGCCAAGAAATGTCATTCTGATCTGAGGGCTGGAATGGGGTACACAGCCTCGTGAGGAAAAACTGACAAGAGGTGGTTAGATTTACCACCTCAGACATCTTGGAAGTGGTTTTCCGTGGTTTCCCCACTTCTACTCCAGGCGAATGCTGGGTAGGTTCCTAACTTAAGGCCACGGACATCTCCTTCCCAATCCTCACCTGAATACAAATATAGACTACACAATAATTCATTTATTCATTCATTTATCGTACTTTATGTGCAAATGGGGGAATTCACCGGTGGTAAATTGTACAAATACAGAAAATTACCAACAGTAATATCAAACACACTTAAAGTACACATGTACAGCCATCAAAATAACACAGGTTATCAGACAACATTTCATACGCACTCAAGTACACGGGGATTAAATGACCACTATGTCCAAGCCCCTAAAGAGTTATAACGAGCTCGGCTTCTATAAGTTGTGAAGAGTACACTAGAGACTTCGGTGCCAGTAGATCAAATTATTATGATGGTTTATTATACTAAGCTTCATCTCAATCACTTGAATACGACAAAAAAATAGTGAAAACATGTTTTTAAAATTTCCCTCTTCTGCCATCTTGAAGTTTTGAAAACCGTTGAACAACATTAGGCGCCAATATGCGTAGCTCTAAACAGAGATTCGTTGGGCTAAGTTTCACTCGGCCCCCCTCCCCCTCCCCTCCCCCCCCCCCCTCCCTCCCCGCTGGTTATTTGTAGATCCACACTTGGGTATAAGACGTATTTGTCTTCAACCTCTGCCCTACATAGCGTCCCTAGAATGGCAGATTATTTTAAGGGACAATTTTAGTGACGGAGTTGGTATTAACATGGCATATGCCGTAACTTAAAATATCGTAAGTAGCAGACGCCTGTCTTCACAGCTACATTCGGCTACGAATAGAATTTAGCATAACAACCGTAGCTAATTTTTATTCCAATTGAATCGGTCGGGGCTGAAAACCATTAAGTCTGTATTCACTAATTTTTAGGAGACAGATAAAACGTCATTGACAGAACATAACTTATCAAAAACACTTTATTTAGTCATCTATGTTGTGAAGCAACTATTCCGGTTATATGTGTGTAAGCGTTATATTAATTTAAATTTAATTAACATATTTTTCTAATCAATTTTGCAAACGTGACTTAATGCCTTTTAGCTCCGTGGTCAGTTTAGTGCGGCATAAAGCCATTCAGAATGAATATGTCACTGATATTTTATTTTAAAGTGGTTTTGTAACATAAAAACGACCTAAATCCTGTACAAATGTAATTTACAATAGCACTGTAACACGCGGGAATTTTGCAGTGCGACCAACATTAAGTACGGAACACGGCGCTGAAAGGCAATACTTTTCTCCTCTGATCACACTACATGTAGCAGTGGTTTCTGGCTTAAACCCACAAAACAAATTGCTTTGTGATGGATTTTGACTTGCCAGAGAGCTTCCGTGATTTTTCTCCTACTGGTACCATAAAAATGTTTTGTGTGTAGCTGAAGGCTGACTTAATTCTTTCCTATGTCGTTCCAAGGCCCTTGGGTCAATACTTCAGAATACTAATTCTTAAACAAATGACAATTTTTGAAGTAATGCTTTTCAGCTCCGACCGATTCAATTTGAAGTTTCATCAAGTTGTCGCTTAGCATACTTTGACTAACTGGGGACAATTTATCTTCTTAAAATTTAAGTGGAAATTTTAGGTTGTAAACTAAGTTGAATCTGAGCAGTAATATAAGTAAAGCCGACTGATATTCCTGAAGAGCCAAATACACAATTCTCCTACGTGAAATAGCAGATAATATGACATACTCCAGTTATTGTATAATTTTTAAAGTTATCTTCCATACACTCCATCCTACGGTACAGGCTTGTGAGATCACCGAATGTCTATGTGTAAGTGTATGGCCCCCGGAATTATATTAATGAAACTTGGTTAGAAATTAGTAACACAGGATTGATCCCGACTGTACCTATTCTTAGTATCTCATATACAGGGTATTTCACTCAAAGCGGGGCTGGCCCAGCACTCCAGGTAGAACGCGGAGCTAAAGGTCAGACGAGCATATCACAGCGCGCTGCTGTGACAGGAAATGACATAAGATAAGAAAAGAAGTGCTGTTTGATTGATGAAATTAATGCTTCGGAGCAGCGTTCGACTTCGCGGTGCTGGGAGAGTTGCGACACAGTGTTTACCGAGTAAAGTTGACTTTGTTATTTTGCTTATAGCCTATTTTAAGTTATAAGTGTTATAAGTTTATAACGTGCGTACGTGTTAGTGGATATTGTTTAATTGTTATTGTGTTTCAAAATTTTATAACGTGTTATTGCTAAGTGTTAAAGCCTATTGGTTCAATAATGCCTCAACCTGCGTACACTTAAGCACACAACATCACGAGAGAAATTGAGGCTATCTCGGTAGATGAAATAAAGCGTGTGAATGAAAATTTTCGTAGACGATGCCAGAAATGTGTAGATGCAGGTCGAGGACATTTTCAACATCTTCTGTGGCAAGGTGAGTAATTATTTTACTTTGATTATGTGTTATTTTGTGTGCTTGTTATTTACATGCGATTCGTACGGGTGCTCTCTCGACCCCAAGCTCAGCGAACTGCCATGTGCTCGTCTGACCCACCACGCGCCGCGCTGCCGGCCCCACTTTGAATGAAAGACCCTGTACTATCCAAGAGATTAACATCAACATTCTCAGAATAAGAAGCAACTGTAATATAAGTCGGCAAATTTCGAGCAATGGATTCAACATGCTGGAAGAGCGAATTTCTAAAATTATTGTTTCGCGAAATCTATTGAAGCGATAGGTTTGGAATGACGTCAAAGTATGCATTCACTAGCTCACCACATGTGGGATGCAAACAACTATATACAGGCACTGTACTAGACCATTTAAACAATAAAAAACCGTATATTAATCTGCTATGTCTAAATGACTATGATATTCATATGAGCTGAAAGGGGACGTTCGAGGAATAATAGCATTAGTTCGCATCTGTGGGGCAATTATAGCACACGCATTGGTTTCAAAATAGTTACGATTCCCATAAATAGATATTTATGTTCCAGGTTGCTTTGATAATTGTTTCCACCTAACTAAGCTCCTGAAAGCTCGTGGATTTGACGGGTCAGGTTATGTCGTGCCATTTGGCTGGGACATGTTGCATCCCGTGCGAGCAGCTGCATCCTACATCTGTCTAGAACACTCCTTCACTATTATTAGCCTAGATATTGTTCAGTATCAAACTCACATAACGTTATATATGTATAGCAAATCATGTCTATTTTAGTTCGTGCATTACAGTAATATCCGGGATCCCACCAGAGAATAATGTTTCAAACAATGTCACCTCTTCAGATAAGAAGCAGGATGGAAGTGGCTTTTTTCAGCAGGAAGATCATAATTGTCCCTTCTTAGCTCCACCTCAGATATCCTGGTGATCCTCAATGTCAAAATATACTTCTCACTTTAGAGATTGTTTAGTAAAAGAATTGAAGACATTTTGATCACAATAAATGTGATCTTGGAGAGCTTGTAGACAAGTTATTACATAAGTGAACGAAATGCCTTTGATTTGCAAAGTTTTCTGCGTTCGATCAATTTTTGGAAGTACCCCTGCCGCCCAGAAAAATAGCAGAGTTACAAAGTCAAATCTTTCTATTGCATTAATTAACAGCGCTGCACTCTGTCTGGTATCGACGGTTTCAGTTGCAGTGTCTCTCAATTTTTCTAGAGCATGAAGCACTCCATCTGAGATGATAAGGCTTTCTCGGCTTCTGCTTTAGAACTCCATCTTGTATCTGAGTGGCCATTGATCAATGAGCTGATATGTTCCTTGAGGACACTCCACCTGTGAGCCGAACTAGGGAAAATGCATACACTTTCCAAAAAACGTCGCTGCACAAACGTTGACATGAGCAGCATGAACGCCACCCAAATTGAGTGAGTGGTTGTCACAGGGAACAAACACGGCTTGATGGTTCAATTCTTTTAAACGTTGTTGGACACCATTGTGAATTCCAGCCAGTGCCACCTGATTGTCGTGGGATTGACCTCTACAGTCTGCAAAGTTCAAGCCATCTTCCTCCAGTTTCTTTTTTATTACCTCATAAATTCCATTGTCAGTTTTGTCTTTGATTGAAATAAAATCTATATAATATTCCTTGATTTCAACTGAACTTTGGTTTACTTTCACAAATCGTATTCCTGTGACATTTGTTCGTCATGTGACGTGTCAGGAGTGCTATCAAATATAATACTGAAGTACTTAGCACGCTTGCCGGAAGTAATAATATTGCTACGAACGTGGTCCCCTAAATGGTTTATAATTTCATTCTGTATTAGGCCTATAGGTGAAAGATATGATAAATGTCGAGGGTTATTGGACACTGATTAAAAATGGACCCTCATAACAGGATCAAATTTAGCCAAATATTGCAATAGAGCAAAATAATTCCCTGAACTGCATGTAGTTTCTTTTAAAACTGATTCTCTATGGCCTCTTAGGGCTAAGTTCTGTTGTGCCAATGTCTGTATGGTAGCAATTATGCGTTCCAGAACTTCTCTCCAAATTCTGCTCTGTTCTAATATTTGTTGCTGAAGAGTGTTGTCAATTACTGAGCCTTGTTTTAACCTTCGTTCTAAGCTTTTCCACTCCATAAAGGCAATCCTATGGGCAGGACTGGTTTCATGATCTTGAATGTGTGGATTTAATTTTCTCCACACTGCAAATGCTGACCCATTGTTAAAGCTAGATTGCATGTTTCTTTGAGGAAATAACGCACAACAAAAACAAAACACAGCTTTTTTGGACGGAGAAAAACACATCCATGATCTGTTAACCTTTTCACCGTTTTCGAAGGTTTTTCAAACCATTTTTTATGCAGAGAACGACCTGATTCAACCGCAGGAAAAGTAGAATCTTTATCTTGTAAGTGATAAGATCCTTGCATTACAACTACAGTATATCACGAATTTTTTGTGAAATCTCCATAGGCCACGATCCAATGTCACTTAACCACATTTTATCAAAATTGTCATTGTCGTGTTGAATCAAAGTTTTCTAGGGCTCATTCTCGTTATTTGAACTTGATGAAGGTCCAGCGCGAAATGCACTTGATTCCAAGAGTTAGATTGAGAAATTTAAATCGTCTGCTTTAAGAGAGTTACCATCAAGATCATCGTGTTTAGCCAATATATTAACTACTGTAATATTTGATTCATTAATCTCAAGGCTTAAGTTGATACTGCCAATTCACATTCTTTCTGAGTTTTATTGTTTTCAGAGTTCAGTGATCCTTTTATAAAAGCTGTCATAAACGATTTCGAACTCTCAAGTGCTTTGGTACGTTGCTGTTTCAGTTGTCTATTTCGAGCCCCACTTGCCTTGTATCGTTTCATAATGGAAACTGAAATACAATGAAATAGATTACCTTTTACTATTATCAATTATGATTCTTGGTGTTGATCAATAATGATTCTAGGTTAAAATTGCCTCAGCCAATAGCAAACGAAATAGAGAGGAAACACTGTAAATTTCTTTTTCAGTTTTAAATTATTTTAGAGAATTTCACCTTATATTTTTGATGTTTAACATATTTCCGCTCGGTTGCTGGATAGTTTTGTGGGAGTGATTTTGAAAATTGGGGACGGAAGTTGATCGGAACGATCGAGCTGGCAGTGGTGGATCCAACGGAAGTATGCACTGCCCGCTCGATCGATCAAACGGAAGTGTACTAGCTGGCAGTGGTGGACAACGGAAGTATGCACTGCCCGCTCGATCGATCAAACGGAAGTGTACTAGCTGGCAGTGGTGGACAAAGGAAGTATGCACTGCCCGCTCGATCAAACGGACGGAAGTGTACTAGCTGACAGTGGTGGAAACCGGAAGTATGCACTGCCCGCTCATTCGATCGATCGATCCAGCTATTAGATTATCATTTTAAACGATATTTATCATATCAATATGACTCATTTTAACAGAATCCATATGAAATTACGTGTTGGTCTGTGAATGAAGAGGACCTGTTTATAAGGAATTTAAGGTTATGAGCGGTGTCGCGTCTATAAACCTAGATGATCCATATCGTATTCTTTATTTAGGCTAGTGCTGTGTGGAAGCTACAAATCATCTAATAAAATAAGTTCCGTATTATAAACTACAATATCTGTAAAACACTCCCTTTTACAATAACAATTGAAAATGTGTGTATTGGAAAGAAGGCAGTGTGTGCTCTGTAGCGCGAGAATATTATGGTAATACAGTAGGCAGTGCATTTAGCAGGCACTGGTTTGACGAGCACAGTGGCAAATGTTTCACCGACTTTCATTTGTCATTGAGCAGTTTATGAAGCTTCACGTTCAAGGTTGAACATCACATGGGGTAGGACAAAGACGACAAATGACATTTAAGTAAGCGGCATTATTGTCAAGCTGTGGTTGAGTAGGCTAGTCAAATATTAAATGCATAACAGAATGTTTTTATATGAGTGGAATAAAAGCTGAGACTAGGTCATTTCATGATTGTAGGAAGGCATGCTTTGATTGTTTACGACGAATTGTATGAGAGTCTTGAGAATAATGAATGATATAGTTACTGAGGAGTGTGCTTACAGTATTTGAGAGTACAGTCGACGTTGTGTGTCACTTTGTTATTATGAATCATTAAGAAAGGAAGGAAGCTTGTAGTTTTGCGTGACCGTTAATCTCACAATCATGATCCACGGTACCCCCCTTTTACGTGGAATTCGAACCACAGGACATGGCATTTCAATTCGAAAATCTCACATGTATTGACCGGGAATCAAACCCGGTCTTCCTTGGTGAGAGACTAACAGCTTGACCGCTGTGCCACAAGTGTGACAATAGCATATCTCCAATTCAATCTATACATTCATCATAGTACCAGTCTGAAAATGGAGCGTAAATTAACATTTTAAGAATGTCCAAGCTGTGTGGTATACCAGTAGGATAACATGTCAGATGTTACACATCATATGCGACTACTGTAAGGCTCGTATCTTTTTTTTTTGCTAGTGCTACCTGCACTTACCTGTTTTCTAGTTGTGCATGAACAGGAATTACTCGTACTTTTCAACTAACGTGTAAACTCACTGTATATTCACAATTCATTGATACACAACAACTGCAAAATGAACGCAACTCAACTCCACAAATGAATAAAGTAAACTAAGGATTAAGGTAGTAGGGGGGTAGTGCCGATTCTAACGAGTGTCATGGCCGCCGCGTGAGTCCAAGCCAATATCTCGCGAACCCATGGTCGGATGTTGACAAATGAGGTGTCGTTGGACTCGGGCTGACGTCTTATTTCCTATGGACTATGTATTATATTTTTCAAAAAAAAAATTGAATTTTTTTGTTTTCGAAAATAGGCGATAGTTTGAAAACCAAACATGATAGAACGTTATGCCATGGCTCAAACGAATAATCTTTATGACGTTTATTTTCTATAATGAAACTTTTTTATTTTTGTACATTTTTTGAAAAAGGTGTAATTTTGAAATTCCTATATTTTGGAAACTAGGAACTCTACAAAAACGTTTGTTTGACATAAATTAATGATCCCTACCCCCTCTACCCCCAAAATAAATTTCAAGTCTCTAGAATGAAAACCTGTAGTAGTGTGGTAGTGGGAAAGCTGTGACACTTAGGAAGTTGTGAGCCCCTGCGACCTTGGAATGGAAGGAGCCATGCTAGGAGGGCGTGCTTGGATTCGTTTTTTTCGTCTCGTCGTGCTCTTTACGGGAATGTAGTTGTCGAAAAGGTGAAAATTTGGAAACACGGTCTTTTTGGGGTAAAAACGTGATTTTAAACTTTTTGCTATATCTCGCGAACCAATCATGCTAGAGGTGTGTTCGACAGGTCCAAGTACTCGGGGTGATGTCCTCTTTGCTATGGACCACTCATTGTAATTTTAAAAAATTGGGAAACTCGATTTTGGGGTAAACACGTGTTTTTTGTGATTTTTGCCGATATCTCACGAACCAATAACGCTAGAGACGTGTACGAAGTGTCCTAGGACTCGGGCTAACGCCCCCTTTCGAGTGTGGCAGATATTTTTTCCAAAAAATAATTCACAAAGGGCCTAACGCCATACATGTTGAAAAAAAATTTTCTTTTTCTTTACCTGTTTATAAAGTTTATGAAGCGTGGTGGTTGAGAGAGACGATCCGGCTGGGTGTGTGTGTGTTTCAACGAACCTGTCGCTGACCACGGTGGCTGTGTTCAATAGAACAGTCGATATTTCGACGGGTCGGTGTATGACAGAGCGAGCATGCGTTTTCTGATATTTTACCTTTAACGTGTAAACGGTGATGAGAACTTGCTTCTATGTTGGTCGAAGCGAGTACAGAAAACAAACTTGCCGAGGAGCAGGAGGTGAATGTCATTTGAGGTTATCGGATGGCGTTGATCTGACTTGACAACAGGTGACGCTTGAAGGTGAAATAATGTAGTAGTGGGGTGGGGATAGAGCTGCTTCCAAAAGCAAGTGGTGAGCCCCTGCGACCTTGGAATGGAAGGAGTCATGCTAGGAAGGCGTGCTTAGATTCGTTTTTTTCGTCTCGTTGCGCTCTTTACGGAAATGTAGATGTCGAAAAGGTGAAATGCTGGAAACACGGTATTTTGTGGGGGAAAACCATGATTTTGAACTTTTTGCTATATCTCGCGAACCAATCATGCTAGAGGTGTGTTCGACAGGTCCAAGTACTCGGGGTGATGTCCTCTTTGCTATGGACCACTCATTGTAATTTTAAAAAAATTGGGAAACTCGATTTTGGGGTAAACACGTGTTTTTTGTGATTTTTGCCGATATCTCACGAACCAATAACGCTAGAGACGTGTACGAAGTGTCCTAGGACTCGGGCTAACGCCCCCTTTCGAGTGTGGCAGATATTTTTTCCAAAAAATAATTCACAAAGGGCCTAACGCCATACATGTTGAAAAAACTTTTCTTTTTCTTTACCTGTTTATAAAGTTTATGAAGCGTGGTGGTTGAGAGAGACGATCCGGCTGGGTGTGTGTGTGTTTCAACGAACCTGTCGCTGACCACGGTGGCTGTGTTCAATAGAACAGTCGATATTTCGACGGGTCGGTGTATGACAGAGCGAGCATGCGTTTTCTGATATTTTACCTTTAACGTGTAAACGGTGATGAGAACTTGCTTCTATGTTGGTCGAAGCGAGTACAGAAAACAAACTTGCCGAGGAGCAGGAGGTGAATGTCATTTGAGGTTATCGGATGGCGTTGATCTGACTTGACAACAGGTGACGCTTGAAGGTGAAATAATGTAGTAGTGGGGTGGGGATAGAGCTGCTTCCAAAAGCAAGTGGTGAGCCCCTGCGACCTTGGAATGGAAGGAGTCATGCTAGGAAGGCGTGCTTAGATTCGTTTTTTTCGTCTCGTTGCGCTCTTTACGGAAATGTAGATGTCGAAAAGGTGAAATGCTGGAAACACGGTATTTTGTGGGGGAAAACCATGATTTTGAACTTTTTGCTATATCTCGCGAACCAATCATGCTAGAGGTGTGTTCGACAGGTCCAAGTACTCGGGGTGATGTCCTCTTTGCTATGGACCACTCATTGTAATTTTAAAAAAATTGGGAAACTCGATTTTGGGGTAAACACGTGTTTTTTGTGATTTTTGCCGATATCTCACGAACCAATAACGCTAGAGACGTGTACGAAGTGTCCTAGGACTCGGACTAACGCCCCCTTTCGAGTGTGGCAGATATTTTTTCCAAAAAATAATTCACAAAGGGCCTAACGCCATACATGTTGAAAAAACTTTTCTTTTTCTTTACCTGTTTATAAAGTTTATGAAGCGTGGTGGTTGAGAGAGACGATACGGCTGGGTGTGTGTGTGTTTCAACGAACCTGTCGCTGACCACGGTGGCTGTGTTCAATAGAACAGTCGATATTTCGACGGGTCGGTGTATGACAGAGCGAGCATGCGTTTTCTGATATTTTACCTTTAACGTGTAAACGGTGATGAGAACTTGCTTCTATGTTGGTCGAAGCGAGTACAGAAAATAAACTTGCCGAGGAGCAGGAGGTGAATGTCATTTGAGGTTATCGGATGGCGTTGATCTGACTTGACAACAGGTGACGCTTGAAGGTGAAATAATGTAGTAGTGGGGTGGGGATAGAGCTGCTTCCAAAAGCAAGTGGTGAGCCCCTGCGACCTTGGAATGGAAGGAGTCATGCTAGGAAGGCGTGCTTAGATTCGTTTTTTTCGTCTCGTTGCGCTCTTTACG
The DNA here is from genome assembly GCA_946902985.2 of Meconema thalassinum. Lineage (NCBI taxonomy): Eukaryota > Metazoa > Arthropoda > Insecta > Orthoptera > Tettigoniidae > Meconema > Meconema thalassinum. The sequence continues at coordinate 8,216 of CAMPQE020000278.1, read as the reverse complement.
GAAATGTAGATGTCGAAAAGGTGAAATGCTGGAAACACGGTATTTTGTGGGGGAAAACCATGATTTTGAACTTTTTGCTATATCTCGCGAACCAATCATGCTAGAGGTGTGTTCGACAGGTCCAAGTACTCGGGGTGATGTCCTCTTTGCTATGGACCACTCATTGTAATTTTAAAAAAATTGGGAAACTCGATTTTGGGGTAAACACGTGTTTTTTGTGATTTTTGCCGATATCTCACGAACCAATAACGCTAGAGACGTGTACGAAGTGTCCTAGGACTCGGGCTAACGCCCCCTTTCGAGTGTGGCAGATATTTTTTCCAAAAAATAATTCACAAAGGGCCTAACGCCATACATGTTGAAAAAAAATTTTCTTTTTCTTTACCTGTTTATAAAGTTTATGAAGCGTGGTGGTTGAGAGAGACGATCCGGCTGGGTGTGTGTGTGTTTCAACGAACCTGTCGCTGACCACGGTGGCTGTGTTCAATAGAACAGTCGATATTTCGACGGGTCGGTGTATGACAGAGCGAGCATGCGTTTTCTGATATTTTACCTTTAACGTGTAAACGGTGATGAGAACTTGCTTCTATGTTGGTCGAAGCGAGTACAGAAAACAAACTTGCCGAGGAGCAGGAGGTGAATGTCATTTGAGGTTATCGGATGGCGTTGATCTGACTTGACAACAGGTGACGCTTGAAGGTGAAATAATGTAGTAGTGGGGTGGGGATAGAGCTGCTTCCAAAAGCAAGTGGTGAGCCCCTGCGACCTTGGAATGGAAGGAGTCATGCTAGGAAGGCGTGCTTAGATTCGTTTTTTCCGTCTCGTTGCGCTCTTTACGGAAATGTAGATGTCGAAAAGGTGAAATGCTGGAAACACGGTATTTTGTGGGGGAAAACCATGATTTTGAACTTTTTGCTATATCTCGCGAACCAATCATGCTAGAGGTGTGTTCGACAGGTCCAAGTACTCGGGGTGATGTCCTCTTTGCTATGGACCACTCATTGTAATTTTAAAAAAATTGGGAAACTCGATTTTGGGGTAAACACGTGTTTTTTGTGATTTTTGCCGATATCTCACGAACCAATAACGCTAGAGACGTGTACGAAGTGTCCTAGGACTCGGGCTAACGCCCCCTTTCGAGTGTGGCAGATATTTTTTCCAAAAAATAATTCACAAAGGGCCTAACGCCATACATGTTGAAAAAACTTTTCTTTTTCTTTACCTGTTTATAAAGTTTATGAAGCGTGGTGGTTGAGAGAGACGATCCGGCTGGGTGTGTGTGTGTTTCAACGAACCTGTCGCTGACCACGGTGGCTGTGTTCAATAGAACAGTCGATATTTCGACGGGTCGGTGTATGACAGAGCGAGCATGCGTTTTCTGATATTTTACCTTTAACGTGTAAACGGTGATGAGAACTTGCTTCTATGTTGGTCGAAGCGAGTACAGAAAACAAACTTGCCGAGGAGCAGGAGGTGAATGTCATTTGAGGTTATCGGATGGCGTTGATCTGACTTGACAACAGGTGACGCTTGAAGGTGAAATAATGTAGTAGTGGGGTGGGGATAGAGCTGCTTCCAAAAGCAAGTGGTGAGCCCCTGCGACCTTGGAATGGAAGGAGTCATGCTAGGAAGGCGTGCTTAGATTCGTTTTTTTCGTCTCGTTGCGCTCTTTACGGAAATGTAGATGTCGAAAAGGTGAAATGCTGGAAACACGGTATTTTGTGGGGGAAAACCATGATTTTGAACTTTTTGCTATATCTCGCGAACCAATCATGCTAGAGGTGTGTTCGACAGGTCCAAGTACTCGGGGTGATGTCCTCTTTGCTATGGACCACTCATTGTAATTTTAAAAAAATTGGGAAACTCGATTTTGGGGTAAACACGTGTTTTTTGTGATTTTTGCCGATATCTCACGAACCAATAACGCTAGAGACGTGTACGAAGTGTCCTAGGACTCGGGCTAACGCCCCCTTTCGAGTGTGGCAGATATTTTTTCCAAAAAATAATTCACAAAGGGCCTAACGCCATACATGTTGAAAAAACTTTTCTTTTTCTTTACCTGTTTATAAAGTTTATGAAGCGTGGTGGTTGAGAGAGACGATCCGGCTGGGTGTGTGTGTGTTTCAACGAACCTGTCGCTGACCACGGTGGCTGTGTTCAATAGAACAGTCGATATTTCGACGGGTCGGTGTATGACAGAGCGAGCATGCGTTTTCTGATATTTTACCTTTAACGTGTAAACGGTGATGAGAACTTGCTTCTATGTTGGTCGAAGCGAGTACAGAAAACAAACTTGCCGAGGAGCAGGAGGTGAATGTCATTTGAGGTTATCGGATGGCGTTGATCTGACTTGACAACAGGTGACGCTTGAAGGTGAAATAATGTAGTAGTGGGGTGGGGATAGAGCTGCTTCCAAAAGCAAGTGGTGAGCCCCTGCGACCTTGGAATGGAAGGAGTCATGCTAGGAAGGCGTGCTTAGATTCGTTTTTTTCGTCTCGTTGCGCTCTTTACGGAAATGTAGATGTCGAAAAGGTGAAATGCTGGAAACACGGTATTTTGTGGGGGAAAACCATGATTTTGAACTTTTTGCTATATCTCGCGAACCAATCATGCTAGAGGTGTGTTCGACAGGTCCAAGTACTCGGGGTGATGTCCTCTTTGCTATGGACCACTCATTGTAATTTTAAAAAAATTGGGAAACTCGATTTTGGGGTAAACACGTGTTTTTTGTGATTTTTGCCGATATCTCACGAACCAATAACGCTAGAGACGTGTACGAAGTGTCCTAGGACTCGGACTAACGCCCCCTTTCGAGTGTGGCAGATATTTTTTCCAAAAAATAATTCACAAAGGGCCTAACGCCATACATGTTGAAAAAACTTTTCTTTTTCTTTACCTGTTTATAAAGTTTATGAAGCGTGGTGGTTGAGAGAGACGATACGGCTGGGTGTGTGTGTGTTTCAACGAACCTGTCGCTGACCACGGTGGCTGTGTTCAATAGAACAGTCGATATTTCGACGGGTCGGTGTATGACAGAGCGAGCATGCGTTTTCTGATATTTTACCTTTAACGTGTAAACGGTGATGAGAACTTGCTTCTATGTTGGTCGAAGCGAGTACAGAAAACAAACTTGCCGAGGAGCAGGAGGTGAATGTCATTTGAGGTTATCGGATGGCGTTGATCTGACTTGACAACAGGTGACGCTTGAAGGTGAAATAATGTAGTAGTGGGGTGGGGATAGAGCTGCTTCCAAAAGCAAGTGGTGAGCCCCTGCGACCTTGGAATGGAAGGAGTCATGCTAGGAAGGCGTGCTTAGATTCGTTTTTTTCGTCTCGTTGCGCTCTTTACGGAAATGTAGATGTCGAAAAGGTGAAATGCTGGAAACACGGTATTTTGTGGGGGAAAACCATGATTTTGAACTTTTTGCTATATCTCGCGAACCAATCATGCTAGAGGTGTGTTCGACAGGTCCAAGTACTCGGGGTGATGTCCTCTTTGCTATGGACCACTCATTGTAATTTTAAAAAAATTGGGAAACTCGATTTTGGGGTAAACACGTGTTTTTTGTGATTTTTGCCGATATCTCACGAACCAATAACGCTAGAGACGTGTACGAAGTGTCCTAGGACTCGGGCTAACGCCCCCTTTCGAGTGTGGCAGATATTTTTTCCAAAAAATAATTCACAAAGGGCCTAACGCCATACATGTTGAAAAAACTTTTCTTTTTCTTTACCTGTTTATAAAGTTTATGAAGCGTGGTGGTTGAGAGAGACGATCCGGCTGGGTGTGTGTGTGTTTCAACGAACCTGTCGCTGACCACGGTGGCTGTGTTCAATAGAACAGTCGATATTTCGACGGGTCGGTGTATGACAGAGCGAGCATGCGTTTTCTGATATTTTACCTTTAACGTGTAAACGGTGATGAGAACTTGCTTCTATGTTGGTCGAAGCGAGTACAGAAAACAAACTTGCCGAGGAGCAGGAGGTGAATGTCATTTGAGGTTATCGGATGGCGTTGATCTGACTTGACAACAGGTGACGCTTGAAGGTGAAATAATGTAGTAGTGGGGTGGGGATAGAGCTGCTTCCAAAAGCAAGTGGTGAGCCCCTGCGACCTTGGAATGGAAGGAGTCATGCTAGGAAGGCGTGCTTAGATTCGTTTTTTTCGTCTCGTTGCGCTCTTTACGGAAATGTAGATGTCGAAAAGGTGAAATGCTGGAAACACGGTATTTTGTGGGGGAAAACCATGATTTTGAACTTTTTGCTATATCTCGCGAACCAATCATGCTAGAGGTGTGTTCGACAGGTCCAAGTACTCGGGGTGATGTCCTCTTTGCTATGGACCACTCATTGTAATTTTAAAAAAATTGGGAAACTCGATTTTGGGGTAAACACGTGTTTTTTGTGATTTTTGCCGATATCTCACGAACCAATAACGCTAGAGACGTGTACGAAGTGTCCTAGGACTCGGGCTAACGCCCCCTTTCGAGTGTGGCAGATATTTTTTCCAAAAAATAATTCACAAAGGGCCTAACGCCATACATGTTGAAAAAAAATTTTCTTTTTCTTTACCTGTTTATAAAGTTTATGAAGCGTGGTGGTTGAGAGAGACGATCCGGCTGGGTGTGTGTGTGTTTCAACGAACCTGTCGCTGACCACGGTGGCTGTGTTCAATAGAACAGTCGATATTTCGACGGGTCGGTGTATGACAGAGCGAGCATGCGTTTTCTGATATTTTACCTTTAACGTGTAAACGGTGATGAGAACTTGCTTCTATGTTGGTCGAAGCGAGTACAGAAAACAAACTTGCCGAGGAGCAGGAGGTGAATGTCATTTGAGGTTATCGGATGGCGTTGATCTGACTTGACAACAGGTGACGCTTGAAGGTGAAATAATGTAGTAGTGGGGTGGGGATAGAGCTGCTTCCAAAAGCAAGTGGTGAGCCCCTGCGACCTTGGAATGGAAGGAGTCATGCTAGGAAGGCGTGCTTAGATTCGTTTTTTTCGTCTCGTTGCGCTCTTTACGGAAATGTAGATGTCGAAAAGGTGAAATGCTGGAACACGGTATTTTGTGGGGGAAAACCATGATTTTGAACTTTTTGCTATATCTCGCGAACCAATCATGCTAGAGGTGTGTTCGACAGGTCCAAGTACTCGGGGTGATGTCCTCTTTGCTATGGACCACTCATTGTAATTTTAAAAAAATTGGGAAACTCGATTTTGGGGTAAACACGTGTTTTTTGTGATTTTTGCCGATATCTCACGAACCAATAACGCTAGAGACGTGTACGAAGTGTCCTAGGACTCGGGCTAACGCCCCCTTTCGAGTGTGGCAGATATTTTTTCCAAAAAATAATTCACAAAGGGCCTAACGCCATACATGTTGAAAAAACTTTTCTTTTTCTTTACCTGTTTATAAAGTTTATGAAGCGTGGTGGTTGAGAGAGACGATCCGGCTGGGTGTGTGTGTGTTTCAACGAACCTGTCGCTGACCACGGTGGCTGTGTTCAATAGAACAGTCGATATTTCGACGGGTCGGTGTATGACAGAGCGAGCATGCGTTTTCTGATATTTTACCTTTAACGTGTAAACGGTGATGAGAACTTGCTTCTATGTTGGTCGAAGCGAGTACAGAAAATAAACTTGCCGAGGAGCAGGAGGTGAATGTCATTTGAGGTTATCGGATGGCGTTGATCTGACTTGACAACAGGTGACGCTTGAAGGTGAAATAATGTAGTAGTGGGGTGGGGATAGAGCTGCTTCCAAAAGCAAGTGGTGAGCCCCTGCGACCTTGGAATGGAAGGAGTCATGCTAGGAAGGCGTGCTTAGATTCGTTTTTTTCGTCTCGTTGCGCTCTTTACGGAAATGTAGATGTCGAAAAGGTGAAATGCTGGAAACACGGTATTTTGTGGGGGAAAACCATGATTTTGAACTTTTTGCTATATCTCGCGAACCAATCATGCTAGAGGTGTGTTCGACAGGTCCAAGTACTCGGGGTGATGTCCTCTTTGCTATGGACCACTCATTGTAATTTTAAAAAAATTGGGAAACTCGATTTTGGGGTAAACACGTGTTTTTTGTGATTTTTGCCGATATCTCACGAACCAATAACGCTAGAGACGTGTACGAAGTGTCCTAGGACTCGGGCTAACGCCCCCTTTCGAGTGTGGCAGATATTTTTTCCAAAAAATAATTCACAAAGGGCCTAACGCCATACATGTTGAAAAAAAATTTTCTTTTTCTTTACCTGTTTATAAAGTTTATGAAGCGTGGTGGTTGAGAGAGACGATCCGGCTGGGTGTGTGTGTGTTTCAACGAACCTGTCGCTGACCACGGTGGCTGTGTTCAATAGAACAGTCGATATTTCGACGGGTCGGTGTATGACAGAGCGAGCATGCGTTTTCTGATATTTTACCTTTAACGTGTAAACGGTGATGAGAACTTGCTTCTATGTTGGTCGAAGCGAGTACAGAAAACAAACTTGCCGAGGAGCAGGAGGTGAATGTCATTTGAGGTTATCGGATGGCGTTGATCTGACTTGACAACAGGTGACGCTTGAAGGTGAAATAATGTAGTAGTGGGGTGGGGATAGAGCTGCTTCCAAAAGCAAGTGGTGAGCCCCTGCGACCTTGGAATGGAAGGAGTCATGCTAGGAAGGCGTGCTTAGATTCGTTTTTTTCGTCTCGTTGCGCTCTTTACGGAAATGTAGATGTCGAAAAGGTGAAATGCTGGAAACACGGTATTTTGTGGGGAAAACCATGATTTTGAACTTTTTGCTATATCTCGCGAACCAATCATGCTAGAGGTGTGTTCGACAGGTCCAAGTACTCGGGGTGATGTCCTCTTTGCTATGGACCACTCATTGTAATTTTAAAAAAATTGGGAAACTCGATTTTGGGGTAAACACGTGTTTTTTTGTGATTTTTGCCGATATCTCACGAACCAATAACGCTAGAGACGTGTACGAAGTGTCCTAGGACTCGGGCTAACGCCCCCTTTCGAGTGTGGCAGATATTTTTTCCAAAAAATAATTCACAAAGGGCCTAACGCCATACATGTTGAAAAAACTTTTCTTTTTCTTTACCTGTTTATAAAGTTTATGAAGCGTGGTGGTTGAGAGAGACGATCCGGCTGGGTGTGTGTGTGTTTCAACGAACCTGTCGCTGACCACGGTGGCTGTGTTCAATAGAACAGTCGATATTTCGACGGGTCGGTGTATGACAGAGCGAGCATGCGTTTTCTGATATTTTACCTTTAACGTGTAAACGGTGATGAGAACTTGCTTCTATGTTGGTCGAAGCGAGTACAGAAAACAAACTTGCCGAGGAGCAGGAGGTGAATGTCATTTGAGGTTATCGGATGGCGTTGATCTGACTTGACAACAGGTGACGCTTGAAGGTGAAATAATGTAGTAGTGGGGTGGGGATAGAGCTGCTTCCAAAAGCAAGTGGTGAGCCCCTGCGACCTTGGAATGGAAGGAGTCATGCTAGGAAGGCGTGCTTAGATTCGTTTTTTTTCGTCTCGTTGCGCTCTTTACGGAAATGTAGATGTCGAAAAGGTGAAATGCTGGAAACACGGTATTTTGTGGGGGAAAACCATGATTTTGAACTTTTTGCTATATCTCGCGAACCAATCATGCTAGAGGTGTGTTCGACAGGTCCAAGTACTCGGGGTGATGTCCTCTTTGCTATGGACCACTCATTGTAATTTTAAAAAAATTGGGAAACTCGATTTTGGGGTAAACACGTGTTTTTTGTGATTTTTGCCGATATCTCACGAACCAATAACGCTAGAGACGTGTACGAAGTGTCCTAGGACTCGGGCTAACGCCCCCTTTCGAGTGTGGCAGATATTTTTTCCAAAAAATAATTCACAAAGGGCCTAACGCCATACATGTTGAAAAAACTTTTCTTTTTCTTTACCTGTTTATAAAGTTTATGAAGCGTGGTGGTTGAGAGAGACGATCCGGCTGGGTGTGTGTGTGTTTCAACGAACCTGTCGCTGACCACGGTGGCTGTGTTCAATAGAACAGTCGATATTTCGACGGGTCGGTGTATGACAGAGCGAGCATGCGTTTTCTGATATTTTACCTTTAACGTGTAAACGGTGATGAGAACTTGCTTCTATGTTGGTCGAAGCGAGTACAGAAAACAAACTTGCCGAGGAGCAGGAGGTGAATGTCATTTGAGGTTATCGGATGGCGTTGATCTGACTTGAC